>OX637534.1:98451548-98751548 GCA_951800035.1 Linnaemya tessellans
AGGTGCTTAGAAGTTTTAAGAATTTTAAACTTCAAGTTGAGAAACAGACCGGTCAGAACATTAAGGCGGTAAGAAGTGACAATGGTGGTGAATTTGTTAACGGTGAGTTTGATGCATTTTTACGAAGCGAGGGCATTCTCAGGCAGCTCACGGTTCCTTATACACCACAACAAAATGGTGTGGCGGAAAGGGCGAACCGCACATTAGTAGAAATGGGGCGGTCAATGATGGTTCATAGTGGTGTCCAGCAGAATCTGTGGGCGGAAGCTGTAAATACAGCAGCTTATTTGCGAAACAGATGCCCAACTAAAATATTAGGCGAAATGACACCCTATGAAGTTTGGTTTGGAAGAAAGCCCAGCGTGCATCATTTAAAGACATTCGGTTCGAATGCAGTTTCACTCGACAAAACAGTCACCAACAAATTCGAGGCAAAGGGTCAAAATTTTATTATGGTTGGCTATTCCCAGATAGCTAAGGCTTACCGTTTGTTTGATAGCACTAACCGAAGAATTGTTGAGAGGCGAGATGTGCTCTTTGAGGAAGATGTTTTTAATAGCAGTAGAACTGATGAACAGATTTTAAAAAACGCAGATGATTTTGTATTCTTCAATTTTGAAAACAACCGGCAACAACACGTAGATGTTAAAGTTAATTTAACGACAGCTGAAGCAAATGATGACTTATCTGATTCTGATAGTTGCAGTAACTTGATTGGCTTTGATACTGCTGAGGAAGATGAATCTGAAGGCGAGTTGGTCTGTAATAGCAAGAAGGAGTATGCACTAAGAAGTCGTGGCAGGCCTAAGATAATCCGGACTGGTGAAAGAGGTAGGCCAAGAAAACAAGTTTTAAACAATCTGGTGGCGGAAAATGTTCCGACAACCGTTGAAGAGGCAATGAATAGTCCAAACAAAGAAAAGTGGCATGAGGCCATGATTGCAGAAATGCAGTCACTCCATAGGAATGGTACCTGGTCCTTGGTTGATTTACCTCCCGGCGCAAAGGCTATAAACTCTAGGTGGGTATATGCCATTAAAAGAAACGAACGTGGTGACGTGGAGCGTTATAAAGCGAGGCTTGTTGCTAAAGGGTGCAGCCAGAGACTTGGCATAGATTATGCCGAAACATTCTCACCCGTGGTAAGGTATTCAACGGTGCGTCTAATACTGGCACTAGCAGTTAAATGGAAAATGCATTTACACCAGGTAGATATCAGCTCAGCCTACCTTAACAGTGGAATTCACCATGAAATTTATATGAAGCAGCCAGATGTGATGAAAGATTCTAAGTTTCCCAATAGGGTTCTAAAATTGCAGAAGGCGATCTATGGACTTAAACAATCTGGAAAAGAATGGTACGATAAATTGAATTCGGTTCTGAAACAAATCGGTTTTGAGGAAAGTAAGAACGAACCATGTGTATATATGGGTGAATTCAACGGCAAAATGGTTGTAGTAGCGGTCTATGTTGATGACCTGCTAATTGCGTGTGAAGAAAAAACTCAAGTTTTGGAAGTAAAAAGGTTGCTTGCAAAAAATTTTCCAGTGACCGATAAGGGTCAACTACACCATTACCTTGGAATCGAGGTCGAGCGCGAGGGTGAAACTGGCCCGATTACAATTTGCCAATCGCAATATATCAAGGAATTGCTTAAGGAATATGGGATGGAAAACTGTAAACCAATTGCTACTCCACTTGAGGTAAACTACCAAGTCAATTGTGATGACATGGAGTGCGATACAGTGGACCACCGTGACTATCAATCTATAATTGGTGCGCTTATGTATTTAGCTATAGTGACACGACCGGACATACTACACTCAGTGTCAAAATTGGCACAAAGAAATACTAAACCTCATGTTGAGCATATGAAGGCGACTAAACGTATTCTGCGTTATCTCTGTGGTACCATTGATAAGAAATTGGTTTATGAATCTGATGAATATTCAATGGAAGGGTACGTGGACGCAGATTGGGCTGGCGATGCAATCGACCGCAAATCATTTACTGGCTTTATATTTTTTGTATCTGGTTGCCCGGTATCATGGGAATCAAGAAAACAGTCTTGTGTCGCTTTGAGTACCACTGAGGCGGAATATATGGCTATGTCGGATGCTGCTAAAGAGGCGATATTTTTGAGGAGACTATTGATGGAATTGGGCTACACGTCTGATGATTCTTTTATATTGAATATAGATAATCAAGGTGCTGAAAAACTTGCTTCGAATCCGGTATACCACAAACGTACAAAGCACATCGACATAAGGTTTCATCATGTGCGAGAGGTCGTAAAGAACAAGGAATTGGTTTTGAAGTACTGCCCAACTGAATCAATGGTCGCAGATATCCTGACGAAGAATCTGGCAAGAACAAAACATTTGTATTTTATGGAATTGATGAAATTTTTGTAATAATTTTTATTGTAAACGACATTCATATTGAGAAGGAGTGTTGGAAATGTTTGGCAACTCCACGGCAATATGAACGCCGTTCTTTTATCTTACTTCTTTTTTTTATTCTCATTCTTATTTTCATTCCTTTTTGAGACGTTCAATTGTAAAGACGCTATTTTATTGGAGTTCTTAATAAAAACAATTTAATATAAAAACAAAAAAAAGGATGGACTATAGCCTTTGAAAATTGCGAAAAAAATTAATGCTGTGAGCAAAGTTTAACTTCCTATATCTCCAAAACCAGTGGGCGGATTTTGATGAAATTTTGCCCTGGCTTAATGTTAGCTCAAATTCTAACTGAAAATGCAATATATAATAAGAATCAAGAAAAAAAATTTTTTGACCGAAAAAAAAAGGAAAATTGCGAAAAAAATTAATGCTGTGAGCAAAGTTTAACTTCCTATATCTCGAAAACCAGTGGGCGGATTTTGATGAAATTTTGCCCTGGCTTAATGTTAGCTCAAATTCTAACTGAAAATGCAATATATAATAAGAATCAAGAAAAAAAATTTTTTGACCGAAAAAAAAAGGAAAATTGCGAAAAAAATTAATGCTGTGAGCAAAGTTTAACTTCCTATATCTCCAAAACCAGTGGGCGGATTTTGATGAAATTTTGCCCTGGCTTAATGTTAGCTCAAATTCTAACTGAAAACGCAATATATAATAAGAATCAAGAAAAAAAATTTTTTGACCAAAAAAAAAGGATGGACTATAGCCTTTGAAAATTGCGAAAAAAATTAATGCTGTGAGCAAAGTTTAACTTCCTATATCTCAAAAACCAGTGGGCGGATTTTGATGAAATTTTGCCCTGGCTTAATGTTAGCTCAAATTCTAACTGAAAATGCAATATATAATAAGAATCAAGAAAAAAAATTTTTTGACCGAAAAAAAGGATGGACTATAGCTTTTGAAAATTGCGAAAAAAATTAATGCTGTGAGCAAAGTTTAACTTCCTATATCTCGAAAACCAGTGGGCGGATTTTGATGAAATTTTGCCCTGGCTTAATGTTAGCTCAAATTCTAACTGAAAATGCAATATATAATAAGAATCAAGAAAAAAAATTTTTTGACCGAAAAAAAGGATGGACTATAGCTTTTGAAAATTGCGAAAAAAATTAATGCTGTGAGCAAAGTTTAACTTCCTATATCTCGAAAACCAGTGGGCGGATTTTGATGAAATTTTGCCCTGGCTTAATGTTAGCTCAAATTCTAACTGAAAATGCAATATATAATAAGAATCAAGAAAAAAAATTTTTTGACCGAAAAAAAAGGATGGACTATAGCCTTTGAAAATTGCGAAAAAAATTAATGCTGTGAGCAAAGTTTAACTTCCTATATCTCCAAAACCAGTGGGCGGATTTTGATGAAATTTTGCCCTGGCTTAATGTTAGCTCAAATTCTAACTGAAAATGCAATATATAATAAGAATCAAGAAAAAAAATTTTTTGACCGAAAAAAAAAGGAAAATTGCGAAAAAAATTAATGCTGTGAGCAAAGTTTAACTTCCTATATCTCGAAAACCAGTGGGCGGATTTTGATGAAATTTTGCCCTGGCTTAATGTTAGCTCAAATTCTAACTGAAAATGCAATATATAATAAGAATCAAGAAAAAAAATTTTTTGACCGAAAAAAAAAAGGAAAATTGCGAAAAAAATTAATGCTGTGAGCAAAGTTTAACTTCCTATATCTCGAAAACCTGTGGGCGGATTTTGATGAAATTTTGCCCTGGCTTAATGTTAGCTCAAATTCTAACTGAAAATGCAATATATAATAAGAATCAAGAAAAAAAATTTTTTGACCGAAAAAAAGGATGGACTATAGCTTTTGAAAATTGCGAAAAAAATTAATGCTGTGAGCAAAGTTTAACTTCCTATATCTCGAAAACCAGTGGGCGGATTTTGATGAAATTTTGCCCTGGCTTAATGTTAGCTCAAATTCTAACTGAAAATGCAATATATAATAAGAATCAAGAAAAAAAATTTTTTGACCGAAAAAAAAGGATGGACTATAGCCTTTGAAAATTGCGAAAAAAATTAATGCTGTGAGCAAAGTTTAACTTCCTATATCTCCAAAACCAGTGGGCGGATTTTGATGAAATTTTGCCCTGGCTTAATGTTAGCTCAAATTCTAACTGAAAACGCAATATATAATAAGAATCAAGAAAAAAAATTTTTTGACCAAAAAAAAAGGATGGACTATAGCCTTTGAAAATTGCGAAAAAAATTAATGCTGTGAGCAAAGTTTAACTTCCTATATCTCGAAAACCAGTGGGCGGATTTTGATGAAATTTTGCCCTGGCTTAATGTTAGCTCAAATTCTAACTGAAAATGCAATATATAATAAGAATCAAGAAAAAATATTTTTTGACCGAAAAAAAGGATGGACTATAGCTTTTGAAAATTGCGAAAAAAATTAATGCTGTGAGCAAAGTTTAACTTCCTATATCTCGAAAACCAGTGGGCGGATTTTGATGAAATTTTGCCCTGGCTTAATGTTAGCTCAAATTCTAACTGAAAATGCAATATATAATAAGAATCAAGAAAAAAAATTTTTTGACCGAAAAAAAAGGATGGACTATAGCCTTTGAAAATTGCGAAAAAAATTAATGCTGTGAGCAAAGTTTAACTTCCTATATCTCCAAAACCAGTGGGCGGATTTTGATGAAATTTTGCCCTGGCTTAATGTTAGCTCAAATTCTAACTGAAAATGCAATATATAATAAGAATCAAGAAAAATAATTTTTGACCGAAAAAAGAGGAAAATTGCGAAAAAAATTAATGCTGTGAGCAAAGTTTAACTTCCTATATCTCGAAAACCAGTGGGCGGATTTTGATGAAATTTTGCCCTGGCTTAATGTTAGCTCAAATTCTAACTGAAAATGCAATATATAATAAGAATCAAGAAAAAAAATTTTTTGACCGAAAAAAAAGGATGGACTATAGCCTTTGAAAATTGCGAAAAAAATTAATGCTGTGAGCAAAGTTTAACTTCCTATATCTCCAAAACCAGTGGGCGGATTTTGATGAAATTTTGCCCTGGCTTAATGTTAGCGCAAATTCTAACTGAAAATGCAATATATAATAAGAATCAAGAAAAAAAATTTTTTGACCGAAAAAAAAAGGAAAATTGCGAAAAAAATTAATGCTGTGAGCAAAGTTTAACTTCCTATATCTCGAAAACCAGTGGGCGGATTTTGATAAAATTTTGCCCTGGCTTAATGTTAGCTCAAATTCTAACTGAAAATGCAATATATAATAAGAATCAAGAAAAAAAATTTTTTGACCGAAAAAAAAAGGAAAATTGCGAAAAAAATTAATGCTGTGAGCAAAGTTTAACTTCCTATATCTCGAAAACCAGTGGGCGGATTTTGATGAAATTTTGCCCTGGCTTAATGTTAGCTCAAATTCTAACTGAAAACGCAATATATAATAAGAATCAAGAAAAAAAAATTTTTGAAAAAAAAAAAAGGATGGACTTATAGCCTTTGAAAATTGCGAAAAAAATTAATGCTGTGAGCAAAGTTTAACTTCCTATATCTCGAAAACCAGTGGGCGGATTTTGATGAAATTTTGCCCTGGCTTAATGTTAGCTCAAATTCTAACTGAAAATGCAATATATAATAAGAATCAAGAAAAAAAATTTTTTGACCGAAAAAAAGGATGGACTATAGCTTTTGAAAATTGCGAAAAAATTAATGCTGTGAGCAAAGTTTAACTTCCTATATCTCGAAAACCAGTGGGCGGATTTTGATGAAATTTTGCCCTGGCTTAATGTTAGCTCAAATTCTAACTGAAAATGCAATATATAATAAGAATCAAGAAAAAAAATTTTTTGACCGAAAAAAAGGATGGACTATAGCTTTTGAAAATTGCGAAAAAAATTAATGCTGTGAGCAAAGTTTAACTTCCTATATCTCGAAAACCAGTGGGCGGATTTTGATGAAATTTTGCCCTGGCTTAATGTTAGCTCAAATTCTAACTGAAAATGCAATATATAATAAGAATCAAGAAAAAAAATTTTTTGACCGAAAAAAAAGGATGGACTATAGCCTTTGAAAATTTCGAAAAAAATTAATGCTGTGAGCAAAGTTTAACTTCCTATATCTCCAAAACCAGTGGGCGGATTTTGATGAAATTTTGCCCTGGCTTAATGTTAGCTCAAATTCTAACTGAAAATGCAATATATAATAAGAATCAAGAAAAAAATTTTTTGACCGAAAAAAAAGGAAAATTGCGAAAAAAATTAATGCTGTGAGCAAAGTTTAACTTCCTATATCTCGAAAACCAGTGGGCGGATTTTGATGAAATTTTGCCCTGGCTTAATGTTAGCTCAAATTCTAACTGAAAATGCAATATATAATAAGAATCAAGAAAAAAAATTTTTTGACCGAAAAAAAAGGATGGACTATAGCCTTTGAAAATTGCGAAAAAAATTAATGCTGTGAGCAAAGTTTAACTTCCTATATCTCCAAAACCAGTGGGCGGATTTTGATGAAATTTTGCCCTGGCTTAATGTTAGCTCAAATTCTAACTGAAAATGCAATATATAATAAGAATCAAGAAAAAAAATTTTTTGACCGAAAAAAAAGGAAAATTGCGAAAAAAATTAATGCTGTGAGCAAAGTTTAACTTCCTATATCTCGAAAACCAGTGGGCGGATTTTGATGAAATTTTGCCCTGGCTTAATGTTAGCTCAAATTCTAACTGAAAACGCAATATATAATAAGACTCAAGAAAAAAAATTTTTTGACCAAAAAAAAAGGATGGACTATAGCCTTTGAAAATTGCGAAAAAAATTAATGCTGTGAGCAAAGTTTAACTTCCTATATCTCGAAAACCAGTGGGCGGATTTTGATGAAATTTTGCCCTGGCTTAATGTTAGCTCAAATTCTAACTGAAAATGCAATATATAATAAGAATCAAGAAAAAAAATTTTTTACCGAAAAAAAAGGAAAATTGCGAAAAAAATTAATGCTGTGAGCAAAGTTTAACTTCCTATATCTCGAAAACCAGTGGGCGGATTTTGACGAAATTTTGCTCTGGCTTAATGTTACCTCAAATTCTAACTGAAAATGCAATATATAATAAGAATCAAGAAAAAAAATTTTTTGACCGAAAAAAAAGGATGGACTATAGCCTTTGAAAATTGCGAAAAAAATTAATGCTGTGAGCAAAGTTTAACTTCCTATATCTCGAAAACCAGTGGGCGGATTTTGATGAAATTTTGCCCTGGCTTAATGTTAGCTCAAATTCTAACTGAAAATGCAATATATAATAAGAATCAAGAAAAAAAATTTTTTGACCGAAAAAAAAAAGGATGGACTATAGCCTTTGAAAATTGCGAAAAAAATTAATGCTGTGAGCAAAGTTTAACTTCCTATATCTCGAAAACCAGTGGGCGGATTTTGATGAAATTTTGCCCTGGCTTAATGTTAGCTCAAATTCTAACTGAAAATGCAATATATAATAAGAATCAAGAAAAAAAAATTGTTGACCGAAAAAAAAGGATGGACTATAGCCTTTGAAAATTGCGAAAAAAATTAATGCTGTGAGCAAAGTTTAACTTCCTATATCTCGAAAACCAGTGGGCGGATTTTGATGAAATTTTGCCCTGGCTTAATGTTAGCTCAAATTCTAACTGAAAATGCAATATATAATAAGAATCAAGAAAAAACATTTTTTGACCGAAAAAAAAGGATGGACTATAGCCTTAGAAAATTGCGAAAAAAATTAATGCTGTGAGCAAAGTTTAACTTCCTATATCTCGAAAACCAGTGGGCGGATTTTGATGAAATTTTGCCCTGGCTTAATGTTAGCTCAAATTCTAACTGAAAATGCAATATATAATAAGAATCAAGAAAAAAAATTTTTTGACCGAAAAAAAAGGATGGACTATAGCCTTTGAAAATTTCGAAAAAAATTAATGCTGTGAGCAAAGTTTAACTTCCTATATCTCCAAAACCAGTGGGCGGATTTTGATGAAATTTTGCCCTGGCTTAATGTTAGCTCAAATTCTAACTGAAAATGCAATATATAATAAGAATCAAGAAAAAAAATTTTTGACCGAAAAAAAAGGATGGACTAAAGCCTTAGAAAATTGCAAAAAAAATTAATGCTGTGAGCAAAGTTTAACTTCCTATATCTCGAAAACCAGTGGGCGGATTTTGATGAAATTTTGCCCTGGCTTAATGTTAGCTCAAATTCTAACTGAAAATGCAATATATAATAAGAATCAAGAAAAAAAAATTTTTGACCGAAAAAAAAGGATGGACTATAGCCTTTGAAAATTGCGAAAAAAATTAATGCTGTGAGCAAAGTTTAACTTCCTATATCTCGAAAACCAGTGGGCGGATTTTGATGAAATTTTGCCCTGGCTTAATGTTAGCTCAAATTCTAACTGAAAATGCAATATATAATAAGAATCAAGAAAAAACAATTTTTGACCGAAAAAAAGGATGGACTATAGCCTTTGAAAATTGCGAAAAAAATTAATGCTGTGAGCAAAGTTTAACTTCCTATATCTCGAAAACCAGTGGGCGGATTTTGATGAAATTTTGCCCTGGCTTAATGTTAGCTCAAACTCTAACTGAAAATGCAATATATAATAAGAATCAAGAAAAAAAATTTTTGACCGAAAAAAAGGAAAAAAGGAAAATTGCGAAAAAAATTAATGCTGTGAGCAAAGTTTAACTTCCTATATCTCGAAAACCAGTGGGCGGATTTTGATGAAATTTTGCCCTGGCTTAATGTTAGCTCAAATTCTAACTGAAAATGCAATATATAATAAGAATCAAGAAAAAAAATTTTTGACCGAAAAAAAGGATGGACTATAGCTTTTGAAAATTGCGAAAAAAATTAATGCTGTGAGCAAAGTTTAACTTCCTATATCTCGAAAACCAGTGGGCGGATTTTGATGAAATTTTGCCCTGGCTTAATGTTAGCTCAAATTCTAACTGAAAATGCAATATATAATAAGAATCAAGAAAAAAAATTTTTGACCGAAAAAAAAGGATGGACTATAGCCTTAGAAAATTGCAAAAAAAATTAATGCTGTGAGCAAAGTTTAACTTCCTATATCTCGAAAACCAGTGGGCGGATTTTGATGAAATTTTGCCCTGGCTTAATGTTAGCTCAAATTCTAACTGAAAATGCAATATATAATAAGAATCAAGAAAAAAAATTTTTGACCGAAAAAAAGGATGGACTATAGCTTTTGAAAATTGCGAAAAAAATTAATGCTGTGAGCAAAGTTTAACTTCCTATATCTCGAAAACCAGTGGGCGGATTTTGATGAAATTTTGCCCTGGCTTAATGTTAGCTCAAATTCTAACTGAAAATGCAATATATAATAAGAATCAAGAAAAAAAATTTTTGACCGAAAAAAAGGATGGACTATAGCCTTTGAAAATTGCGAAAAAAATTAATGCTGTGAGCAAAGTTTAACTTCCTATATCTCGAAAACCAGTGGGCGGATTTTGATGAAATTTTGCCCTGGCTTAATGTTAGCTCAAATTCTAACTGAAAATGCAATATATAATAAGAATCAAGAAAAAAAATTTTTGACCGAAAAAAAGGATGGACTATAGCCTTTGAAAATTGCGAAAAAAATTAATGCTGTGAGCAAAGTTTAACTTCCTATATCTCAAAAACCAGTGGGCGGATTTTGATGAAATTTTGCCCTGGCTTAATGTTAGCTCAAATTCTAACTGAAAATGCAATATATAATAAGAATCAAGAAAAAAAATTTTTGACCGAAAAAAGGATGGACTATAGCCTTTGAAAATTGCGAAAAAAATTAATGCTGTGAGCAAAGTTTAACTTCCTATATCTCGAAAACCAGTGGGCGGATTTTGATGAAATTTTGCCCTGGCTTAATGTTAGCTCAAATTCTAACTGAAAATGCAATATATAATAAGAATCAAGAAAAAAAATTTTTGACCGAAAAAAAAGGATGGACTATAGCCTTTGAAAATTGCGAAAAAAATTAATGCTGTGAGCAAAGTTTAACTTCCTATATCTCGAAAACCAGTGGGCGGATTTTGATGAAATTTTGCCCTGGCTTAATGTTAGCTCAAATTCTAACTGAAAATGCAATATATAATAAGAATCAAGAAAAAAAATTTTTGACCGAAAAAAAAGGATGGACTATAGCCTTAGAAAATTGCAAAAAAAATTAATGCTGTGAGCAAAGTTTAACTTCCTATATCTCGAAAACCAGTGGGCGGATTTTGATGAAATTTTGCCCTGGCTTAATGTTAGCTCAAATTCTAACTGAAAATGCAATATATAATAAGAATCAAGAAAAAAAATTTTTGACCGAAAAAAAGGATGGACTATAGCTTTTGAAAATTGCGAAAAAAATTAATGCTGTGAGCAAAGTTTAACTTCCTATATCTCGAAAACCAGTGGGCGGATTTTGATGAAATTTTGCCCTGGCTTAATGTTAGCTCAAATTCTAACTGAAAATGCAATATACATATAATAAGAATCAAGAAAAAAAATTTTTGACCGAAAAAAAGGATGGACTATAGCTTTTGAAAATTGCGAAAAAAATTAATGCTGTGAGCAAAGTTTAACTTCCTATATCTCGAAAACCAGTGGGCGGATTTTGATGAAATTTTGCCCTGGCTTAATGTTAGCTCAAATTCTAACTGAAAATGCAATATATAATAAGAATCAAGAAAAAAAATTTTTGACCGAAAAAAAGGATGGACTATAGCCTTTGAAAATTGCGAAAAAAATTAATGCTGTGAGCAAAGTTTAACTTCCTATATCTCGAAAACCAGTGGGCGGATTTTGATGAAATTTTGCCCTGGCTTAATGTTAGCTCAAATTCTAACTGAAAATGCAATATATAATAAGAATCAAGAAAAAAAATTTTTGACCGAAAAAAAGGATGGACTATAGCTTTTGAAAATTGCGAAAAAAATTAATGCTGTGAGCAAAGTTTAACTTCCTATATCTCGAAAACCAGTGGGCGGATTTTGATGAAATTTTGCCCTGGCTTAATGTTAGCTCAAATTCTAACTGAAAATGCAATATACATATAATAAGAATCAAGAAAAAAAATTTTTGACCGAAAAAAAGGATGGACTATAGCTTTTGAAAATTGCGAAAAAAATTAATGCTGTGAGCAAAGTTTAACTTCCTATATCTCGAAAACCAGTGGGCGGATTTTGATGAAATTTTGCCCTGGCTTAATGTTAGCTCAAATTCTAACTGAAAATGCAATATATAATAAGAATCAAGAAAAAAAATTTTTGACCGAAAAAAAGGATGGACTATAGCCTTTGAAAATTGCGAAAAAAATTAATGCTGTGAGCAAAGTTTAACTTCCTATATCTCGAAAACCAGTGGGCGGATTTTGATGAAATTTTGCCCTGGCTTAATGTTAGCTCAAATTCTAACTGAAAATGCAATATATAATAAGAATCAAGAAAAAAAATTTCTGACCGAAAAAAAAGGATGGACTATAGCCTTAGAAAATTGCAAAAAAAATTAATGCTGTGAGCAAAGTTTAACTTCCTATATCTCGAAAACCAGTGGGCGGATTTTGATGAAATTTTGCCCTGGCTTAATGTTAGCTCAAATTCTAACTGAAAATGCAATATATAATAAGAATCAAGAAAAAAAATTTTTGACCGAAAAAAAGGATGGACTATAGCTTTTGAAAATTGCGAAAAAAATTAATGCTGTGAGCAAAGTTTAACTTCCTATATCTCGAAAACCAGTGGGCGGATTTTGATGAAATTTTGCCCTGGCTTAATGTTAGCTCAAATTCTAACTGAAAATGCAATATATAATAAGAATCAAGAAAAAAAATTTTTGACCGAAAAAAAGGATGGACTATAGCCTTTGAAAATTGCGAAAAAAATTAATGCTGTGAGCAAAGTTTAACTTCCTATATCTCGAAAACCAGTGGGCGGATTTTGATGAAATTTTGCCCTGGCTTAATGTTAGCTCAAATTCTAACTGAAAATGCAATATATAATAAGAATCAAGAAAAAAAATTTTTGACCGAAAAAAAGGATGGACTATAGCCTTTGAAAATTGCGAAAAAAATTAATGCTGTGAGCAAAGTTTAACTTCCTATATCTCAAAAACCAGTGGGCGGATTTTGATGAAATTTTGCCCTGGCTTAATGTTAGCTCAAATTCTAACTGAAAATGCAATATATAATAAGAATCAAGAAAAAAAATTTTTGACCGAAAAAAAAGGATGGACTATAGCCTTTGAAAATTGCGAAAAAAATTAATGCTGTGAGCAAAGTTTAACTTCCTATATCTCGAAAACCAGTGGGCGGATTTTGATGAAATTTTGCCCTGGCTTAATGTTAGCTCAAATTCTAACTGAAAATGCAATATATAATAAGAATCAAGAAAAAAAATTTTTGACCGAAAAAAAGGATGGACTATAGCCTTTGAAAATTGCGAAAAAAATTAGTGCTGTGAGCAAAGTTTAACTTCCTATATCTCGAAAACCAGTGGGCGGATTTTGATGAAATTTTGCCCTGGCTTAATGTTAGCTCAAATTCTAACTGAAAATGCAATATATAATAAGAATCAAGAAAAAAAATTTTTGACCGAAAAAAAGGATGGACTATAGCCTTTGAAAATTGCGAAAAAAATTAATGCTGTGAGCAAAGTTTAACTTCCTATATCTCGAAAACCAGTGGGCGGATTTTGATGAAATTTTGCCCTGGCTTAATGTTAGCTCAAATTCTAACTGAAAATGCAATATATAATAAGAATCAAGAAAAAAAATTTTTGACCGAAAAAAAGGATGGACTATATATAGCCTTTGAAAATTGCGAAAAAAATTAATGCTGTGAGCAAAGTTTAACTTCCTATATCTCGAAAACCAGTGGGCGGATTTTGATGAAATTTTGCCCTGGCTTAATGTTAGCTCAAATTCTAACTGAAAATGCAATATATAATAAAAATCAAGAAAAAAAATTTTTGACCGAAAAAAAGGATGGACTATAGCCTTTGAAAATTGCGAAAAAAATTAATGCTGTGAGCAAAGTTTAACTTCCTATATCTCGAAAACCAGTGGGCGGATTTTGATGAAATTTTGCCCTGGCTTAATGTTAGCTCAAATTCTAACTGAAAATGCAATATATAATAAGAATCAAGAAAAAAAATTTTTTGACCGAAAAAAAAGGATGGACTATAGCCTTTGAAAATTGCGAAAAAAATTAATGCTGTGAGCAAGGTTTAACTTCCTATATCTCGAAAACCAGTTGGCGGATTTTGATGAAATTTTGCCCTGGCTTAATGTTAGCGCAAATTATAACTAAAAATGCCATATATAATAAGAAACAAGAAAAAAAATTTTTTTACCGAAAAAAAAGGATGGACTATAGCCTTTGAAAATTGCGAAAAAAAATTAATGCTGTGAGCAAAGTTTAACTTCCTATATCTCGAAAACCAGTGGGCGGATTTTGATGAAATTTTGCCCTGGCTTAATGTTAGCTCAAATTCTAACTGAAAATGCAATATATAATAAGAATCAAGAAAAAAAAATTTTTGACCGAAAAAAAAGGATGGACTATAGCCTTTGAAAATTGCAAAAAAATTAATGCTGTGAGCAAAGTTTAACTTCCTATATCTCGAAAACCAGTGGGCGGATTTTGATGAAATTTTGCCCTGGCTAAATGTTAGCTCAAATTCTAACTGAAAATGCAATATATAATAAGAATCAAGAAAAAAAATTTTTGACCGAAAAAAAAGGATGGACTATAGCCTTTGAAAATTGCGAAAAAAATTAATGCTGTGAGCAAAGTTTAACTTCCTATATCTCGAAAACCAGTGGGCGGATTTTGATTAAATTTTGCCCTGGCTTAATGTTAGCTCAAATTCTAACTGAAAATGCAATATATAATAAGAATCAAGAAAAAAAAATTTTTGACCGAAAAAAAACGATGGACTATAGCCTTTGAAAATTGCGAAAAAAATTAATGCTGTGAGCAAAGTTTAACTTCCTATATCTCGAAAACCAGTGGGCGGATTTTGATTAAATTTTGCCCTGGCTTAATGTTAGCTCAAATTCTAACTGAAAATGCAATATATAATAAGAATCAAGAAAAAAAATTTTTTGACCGAAAAAAAAGGATGGAAAATTGCGAAAAAAAATTAATGCTGTGAGCAAAGTTTAACTTCCTATATCTCGAAAACCAGTGGGCGGATTTTGATGAAATTTTGCCCTGGCTTAATGTTAGCGCAAATTCTAACTGAAAATGCAATATATAATAAGAATCAAGAAAAAAAATTTTTTGGCCGAAAAAAAAGGATGGACTATAGCCTTTGAAAATTGCGAAAAAAATTAATGCTGTGAGCAAAGTTTAACTTCCTATATCTCGAAAACCAGTGGGCGGATTTTGATGAAATTTTGCCCTGGCTTAATGTTAGCTCAAATTCTAACTGAAAATGCAATATATAATAAGAATCAAGAAAAAAAATTTTTGACCGAAAAAAGGATGGACTATAGCCTTTGAAAATTGCGAAAAAAATTAATGCTGTGAGCAAAGTTTAACTTCCTATATCTCGAAAACCAGTGGGCAAATTTTGATGAAATTTTGCCCTGGCTTAATGTTAGCTCAAATTCTAACTGAAAATGCAATATATAATAAGAATCAAGAAAAAAAATTTTTGACCGAAAAAAAAGGATGGACTATAGCCTTAGAAAATTGCAAAAAAAATTAATGCTGTGAGCAAAGTTTAACTTCCTATATCTCGAAAACCAGTGGGCGGATTTTGATGAAATTTTGCCCTGGCTTAATGTTAGCTCAAATTCTAACTGAAAATGCAATATATAATAAGAATCAAGAAAAAAAAATTTTTGACCGAAAAAAAAGGATGGACTATAGCCTTTGAAAATTGCGAAAAAATTAATGCTGTGAGCAAAGTTTAACTTCCTATATCTCGAAAACCAGTGGGCGGATTTTGATGAAATTTTGCCCTGGCTTAATGTTAGCTCAAATTCTAACTGAAAATGCAATATATAATAAGAATCAAGAAAAAACAATTTTTGACCGAAAAAAAGGATGGACTATAGCCTTTGAAAATTGCGAAAAAAATTAATGCTGTGAGCAAAGTTTAACTTCCTATATCTCGAAAACCAGTGGGTGGATTTTAATGAAATTTTGCCCTGGCTTAATGTTAGCTCAAATTCTAACTGAAAATGCAATATATAATAAGAATCAAGAAAAAAATTTTTGACCGAAAAAAAGGATGGACTATAGCCTTTGAAAATTGCGAAAAAAATTAATGCTGTGAGCAAAGTTTAACTTCCTATATCTCGAAAACCAGTGGGCGGATTTTGATGAAATTTTGCCCTGGCTTAATGTTAACTCAAATTCTAACTGAAAATGCAATATATAATAAGAATCAAGAAAAAAAAATTTTTGACCGAAAAAAAGGATGGACTATAGCCTTTGAAAATTGCGAAAAAAATTAATGCTGTGAGCAAAGTTTAACTTCCTATATCTCGAAAACCAGTGGGCGGAATTTGATGAAATTTTGCCCTGGCTTAATGTTAGCTCAAATTCTAACTGCAAATGCAATATATAATAAGAATCAAGAAAAAAAATTTTTGACCGAAAAAAAGGATGGACTATAGCCTTTGAAAATTGCGAAAAAAATTAATGCTGTGAGCAAAGTTTAACTTCCTATATCTCGAAAACCAGTGGGCGGATTTTGATGAAATTTTGCCCTGGCTTAATGTTAGCTCAAATTCTAACTGAAAATGCAATATATAATAAGAATCAAGAAAAAAAATTTTTTGACCAAAAAAAAGGATGGACTATTATAGCCTTTGAAAATTTTTTGACCAAAAAAAAGGAAAATTGCGAAAAAAAATTAATGCTGTGAGCAAAGTTTAACTTCCTATATCTCGAAAACCCGTGGGCGGATTTTGATGAAATTTTGCCCTGGCTTAATGTTAGCTCAAATTCTAACTGAAAATGCAATATATAATAAGAATCAAGAAAAAAAATTTTTTGAGCGAAAAAAAGGATGGACTATAGCCTTTGAAAATTGCGAAAAAAATTAATGCTGTGAGCAAAGTTTAACTTCCTATATCTCGAAAACCAGTGGGCGGATTTTGATGAAATTTTGCCCTGGCTTAATGTTAGCTCAAATTCTAACTGAAAATGCAATATATAATAAGAATCAAGAAAAAAAATTTTTTGACCGAAAAAAAGGATGGACTATAGCCTTTGAAAATTGCGAAAAAAATTAATGCTGTGAGCAAAGTTTAACTTCCTATATCTCGAAAACCAGTGGGCGGATTTTGATTAAATTTTGCCCTGGCTTAATGTTAGCTCAAATTCTAACTGAAAATGCAATATATAATAAGAATCAAGAAAAAAAAATTTTGATCGAAAAAAAGGATGGACTATAGCCTTTGAAAATTGCGAAAAAAATTAATGCTGTGAGCAAAGTTTAACTTCCTATATCTCGAAAACCAGTGGGCGGATTTTGATGAAATTTTGCCCTGGCTTAATGTTAGCTCAAATTCTAACTGAAAATGCAATATATAATAAGAATCAAGAAAAAAAATTTTTTGACCGAAAAAAAAGATGGACTATAGCCTTTGAAAATTGCGAAAAAAATTAATGCTGTGAGCAAAGTTTAACTTCCTATATCTCGAAAACCAGTGGGCGGATTTTGATTAAATTTTGCCCTGGCTTAATGTTAGTATTGTTTATATCGTTTTTATTTAAAATAGATATTTATAATTCAAATGCTTTTTAGTGAATGAAAATACAAAAGTCAAAATAATATGTATATTGAAACATACACGTTGTCTATGGTTGCTATATTTTCAACACGCCCCCTCAACGTGGATGTATCTTTACAGTACTTCAATTAATATTCATTAAATTCATACAGTTACTATGTTTAATTTTACACAAATTCTTAGTTAAAATGTCTGCTGTCATACTGTTCGTTGGGCAATATTTTAAAACAATTTTGTTTTCTCGAACAACCTCTCGTATATGATGGTATTTTATATCGACATGCTTACTTCGTCTGTGGTATACAGGATTAGTCGCAAGTTTTTGTGCTCCCTGGTTGTCAATGTATAAAGTTACAGGCTCATCTTTACTATAACCAAGCTCTATTAAAAATCTTTGCAAGTATACCGCCTCTTTTGCCGCCTCTGATGCGGCCATGTATTCAGCCTCGGTGCTACTTAGTGCAACAGAATTCTGTTTTCGAGACTCCCATGACACCAAACAGCTGCCTACAAAAAATGCAAACCCAGTATATGACTTCCGATCAGATATATCACCACCCCAGTCAGCATCTACGTAGCCGGATATTGAACAGTTGCCAGTAGTAGTATAATTCAATTTATAATCTGCAGTACCCGCTAAGTACCTCATTACATGCTTTACTGCCTGCAAGTGCTCACGGTGAGGATCACAATTATGTTGCGCTAATTTCGACACAGAGTGCAAAATATCTGGTCTAGTCGTTACAGCCAGATACATCAATGCTCCAATCATGGATTGATATTCATGCTGATCAACCTTTTCACATTTATCTGTGCAATGTGTTTGATAACCTGCATCAAGTGGTATTGCAACTTTTCTACAATCGCTCATCCCATATTTCTCTAACATATTTTTAATATAGTTCTTCTGACCAAATTTTATTGCTCCCGTCTTATCATTCCGATCAATTTCAATGCCCAAGAAATGTTGTAATGGCCCCTTATCGGATACATCAAACTCACTGCATAACTGCATTTTTACCTGCAACACAATTTGCTCATCTGCACATCCAATAATGATGTCGTCTACATATACAGCTACCAGTATCAAATTACCCTTAACTTCCTTTTTATAAAGACAAGGGTCAGCATCAGTTGGTTGAAACCCATATTTCTTTAATACCATATCTAATTTGAAATTCCACTCCCTTCCTGATTGTTTAAGGCCATATATTGCCTTATTAAGGCGCAAAACTTTATTGGGATATTTTTCGTTTTTGAAACTCTGTGGTTGCTTTATATAAATTTCATCATGCAATTCGCTGTTCAAGTAAGCTGTTCTTACATCAATTTGGTGAAGGTGCATTTGATACTCAACAGATAATGCTAATAAAACTCGTATGGTAGAGTGTCTAGCAACAGGAGAGAATGTTTCCATATAATTAACCCCGTATTGCTGGCTGCAGCCTTTTGCCACTAAACGAGCCTTGTAACGCTCAATGTTACCTTGTTTATCTCTTTTTAAAGCATATACCCATTTGCACGGTATTGCCTTATGGCCATTAGGTAAATCTGATAATGACCATGTATTGTTCTTTTCAAGAGAATCATATTCTGATCTCATAGCCGCTAGCCACAATTTCTTTTCATTACTTAAAATTGCCTGCTCTACAGTCTGAGGTATTTTAATTTCTATCAAGCTATTTAATACATTAAATTGTTTTTGTGGTCTTCCAGGCTTACCAGTCCTTACAATTTTTGGCCTACCTCTTCCAATCAATTTAGGTATTTCTTCAACCTCCTCCTGTAGTTCATTTTGACTATCTTCATCAGCTGTATTAAATTCTTCATCTTCATTATTTTCTCTTCTTGTATGAAAAATATTATCTATGTTATCAATATTTTCTGCTCTTTCTCTAACATGTTGATCTGCATCGTCCTTGTCACCCTCTATGAACAATGTTAAATAGTTGTCTTCTATATATGACTGCTGATGTTGATCAACATCAGTTTTATCGTCATCAGTATTTTTACAAAAATCTTTCTCATCAAACACAACATCTCTTCTTTCAACAACTCGCTGAGTTCTCTTGTCGAACAATCTATACGCCTTTGCCACTGACGAATAACCCACCATTATCAATTGATCACCTTTTGGCTCAAATTTTGATCTTTTTGTTTTGTTTAATGCAACCGCAAATGAACCAAACGTACGAAAGTGTTTGACATTAGGTTGTTTACCATACCATACCTCAAACGGTGTTTTGATGCCATTAATATTTGTTGGGCATCTGTTACGTATGTATGCTGCTGTGTTTACAGCTTCAGCCCATAAATTTTTCTGTATTGCAGAATGAAACATCATGGAACGACTCATCTCAATAAGTGTTCTGTTACACCGCTCAGCCACGCCATTCTGTTGCGGTGAATATGCCACTGTTAAATGACGTTGTATACCTTGTTGTTGTAAAAATTTTTCGAACTCATTGTTAACATACTCTTTACCATTATCGGTCCGTAATTTTAGAATTCTTCGCCCGGTTTGATTTTCAACTTGCAGCTTAAACTGTTTAAATTTCTCTAAAGCTTCGCTCTTTGCTTTCATAAAATAAACGAAGATTCTTCGTGACTTGTCGTCAATGAAAGTTATAAAATATTTAGCGCCACCAACAGATTGAACTCTAAATGGTCCACACACATCCGAGTGTACCAATTCCAATAAATTTTCTGATACGCTTTCACTCTTCTTCGGAAATGGTAGCACATGTATTTTACACATCATACATGTTTTGCATGGTTTCCTGTTCCCGTAGGAATGTATTCCTGACACAACGCCAGCTCTACTTAGGTCTTTCAACCCGTTATAATTCAAATGGCCAAACCTATTGTGCCATAATTCATTCATATCATATGTAGCAAATAAACTCTCTTTTGGTTTGTATAAAGCAAAAAGGTTGTCTTCTCTTTTTGCGCGAAACACTATAGTGCCATCTTGTCTTCTGACAGTTGCCATTTGGGCGTTAAATTTGACAGTAAGACCTCTGTCAACTATTCTAGTGACAGAAATAAAATTACCCTGCAACTCTGCGGAATAAAGTACACCTTCGAACGTAATATTCATTTCATTTATCTTTAAACAGACATCACCTTTTCCTGTAGCTGTAATAAACTTGTTACCTGCTAATGCTATTTGTTCATTATGTTCTTCAAAGCTAGTGAACATACTTCTATCATTGCACATGTGTGCCGTTGCACCACTATCTACATACCAAACACTCGGTTTCATCTTTTGACCTGCTTCTGCCACTATAGACAAAGCTTGTTGTTTGTGCTGTTTCTTTCTTTCACACTGATTAGCAAAATGTCCTTCCATATTACAATTAAAACATTTTCCAGCGAAGGGCTTTTTGTTCTTGTTTTGCTTTCTATATTTTTGGTTAGAACGTACATTAAATACCTGTTGTTGTTGACTGCATATTTCTTCTTCTACTTTTTCCTTTCGTCTTTCTGCTTCTTCTAATAGCTTCTGCTTAAGAAAATTTAATCCAGGTAGACTGTCACGCGTTTCCATAGCAATAACGAAGTTTTCAAAATCCTTAGGAAGGCTGCACAACAACATTATGCTTAGTAGTTCCTCCTGTATTTCAATGCCAGTTTCAGCTAATCTTTCCACAATTTCAGAAAAATCTTTGATATGGAGCATTATGTTGGAACCATCCTTCATTTGAAGACCAAGTAACCGTTTGTAGAGTGACACTTTTTGTATAGGGCCTTTTGGTTGATACGTTGTCTGCAATTTTTGCCATGCTTCATAAGAAGTCTTAGCATTTTTTATATACCCTAGTTGGGCAGGTTTTACACCCAATATAACTGACGCCAAGGCTTTTTCATCATCTGCGTCCCATTTGGATTTTGCTGCGTCATTTGGAGCAGATTCCCTCTTATCTTTGCCAGATACAATATGCCAAAAACCACCATGTATTAACACGCTTCTCATCTGCACCGACCAGCTCTCATAGTTGGATTCGTCCAACTTCTCCATTTGGTACACACCGTTCATCATATTTTGCAAGTACTAAACGTTTTACTCTCTTGATTTTAAAAAGTTACGACATCTGGGCCCATAACCTATTGTTTATATCGTTTTTATTTAAAATAGATATTTATAATTCAAATGCTTTTTAGTGAATGAAAATACAAAAGTCAAAATAATATGTATATTGAAACATACACGTTGTCTATGGTTGCTATATTTTCAACAGTTAGCTCAAATTCTAACTGAAAATGCAATATATAATAAGAATCAAGAAAAAAAATTTTTTGACCGAAAAAAAAGGATGGACTATGCCTTTGAAAATTGCGAAAAAAATTAATGCTGTGAGCAAAGTTTAACTTCCTATATCTCGAAAACCAGTGGGCGGATTTTGATGAAATTTTGCCCTGGCTTAATGTTAGCTCAAATTCTAACTGAAAATGCAATATATAATAAGAATCAAGAAAAAAAATTTTTTGACCAAAAAAAAGGATGGACTATAGATCTTGAAAATTGCGAAAAAAATTAATGCTGCGAGCAAAGTTTAACTTCCTATATCTCGAAAACCAGTGGGCGGATTTTGATGAAATTTTGCCCTGGCTTAATGTTAGCTCAAATTCTAACTGAAAATGCAATATATAATAAGAATCAAGAAAAAAAAATTTTTGACCGAAAAAAAAGGATGGACTATATATAGCCTTTGAAAATTGCGAAAAAAATTAATGCTGTGAGCAAAGTTTAACTTCCTATATCTCGAAAACCAGTGGGCGGATTTTGATGAAATTTTGCCCTGGCTTAATGTTAGCTCAAATTCTAACTGAAAATGCAATATATAATAAGAATCAAGAAAAAAAAATTTTTGACCGAAAAAAAAGGATGGACTATAGCCTTTGAAAATTGCGAAAAAAATTAATGCTGTGAGCAAAGTTTAACTTCCTATATCTCGAAAACCAGTGGGCGGATTTTGATGAAATTTTGCCCTGGCTTAATGTTAGCTCAAATTCTAACTGAAAATGCAATATATAATAAGAATCAAGAAAAAAAAATTTTGATCGAAAAAAAGGATGGACTATAGCCTTTGAAAATTGCGAAAAAAATTAATGCTGTGAGCAAAGTTTAACTTCCTATATCTCGAAAACCAGTGGGCGGATTTTGATGAAATTTTGCCCTGGCTTAATGTTAGCTCAAATTCTAACTGAAAATGCAATATATAATAAGAATCAAGAAAAAAAATTTTTTGACCGAAAAACAAGGATGGACTATAGCCTTTGAAAATTGCGAAAAAAATTAATGCTGTGAGCAAAGTTTAACTTCCTATATCTCGAAAACCAGTGGGCGGATTTTGATGAAATTTTGCCCTGGCTTAATGTTAGCTCAAATTCTAACTGAAAATGCAATATATAATAAGAATCAAGAAAAAAAATTTTTTGACCGAAAAAAAAGGATGCACTATAGCCTTTGAAAATTGCGAAAAAAATTAATGCTGTGAGCAAAGTTTAACTTCCTATATCTCGAAAACCAGTGGGCGGATTTTGATGAAATTTTGCCCTGGCTTAATGTTAGCTCAAATTCTAACTGAAAATGCAATATATAATAAGAATCAAGAAAAAAAAATTTTGATCGAAAAAAAGGATGGACTATAGCCTTTGAAAATTGCGAAAAAAATTAATGCTGTGAGCAAAGTTTAACTTCCTATATCTCGAAAACCAGTGGGCGGATTTTGATGAAATTTTGCCCTGGCTTAATGTTAGCTCAAATTCTAACTGAAAATGCAATATATAATAAGAATCAAGAAAAAAAATTTTTTGACCGAAAAACAAGGATGGACTATAGCCTTTGAAAATTGCGAAAAAAATTAATGCTGTGAGCAAAGTTTAACTTCCTATATCTCGAAAACCAGTGGGCGGATTTTGATGAAATTTTGCCCTGGCTTAATGTTAGCTCAAATTCTAACTGAAAATGCAATATATAATAAGAATCAAGAAAAAAAATTTTTTGACCGAAAAACAAGGATGGACTATAGCCTTTGAAAATTGCGAAAAAAATTAATGCTGTGAGCAAAGTTTAACTTCCTATATCTCGAAAACCAGTGGGCGGATTTTGATGAAATTTTGCCCTGGCTTAATGTTAGCTCAAATTCTAACTGAAAATGCAATATATAATAAGAATCAAGAAAAAAAATTTTTTGACCGAAAAACAAGGATGGACTATAGCCTTTGAAAATTGCGAAAAAAATTAATGCTGTGAGCAAAGTTTAACTTCCTATATCTCGAAAACCAGTGGGCGGATTTTGATGAAATTTTGCCCTGGCTTAATGTTAGCTCAAATTCTAACTGAAAATGCAATATATAATAAGAATCAAGAAAAAAAATTTTTTGACCGAAAAAAAAGGATGCACTATAGCCTTTGAAAATTGCGAAAAAAATTAATGCTGTGAGCAAAGTTTAACTTCCTATATCTCGAAAACCAGTGGGCGGATTTTGATGAAATTTTGCCCTGGCTTAATGTTAGCTCAAATTCTAACTGAAAATGCAATATATAATAAGAATCAAGAAAAAAAAATTTTGATCGAAAAAAAGGATGGACTATAGCCTTTGAAAATTGCGAAAAAAATTAATGCTGTGAGCAAAGTTTAACTTCCTATATCTCGAAAACCAGTGGGCGGATTTTGATTAAATTTTGCCCTGGCTTAATGTTAGCTCAAATTCTAACTGAAAATGCAATATATAATAAGAATCAAGAAAAAAAATTTTTTGACCGAAAAAAAAGGATGGACTATGCCTTTGAAAATTGCGAAAAAAATTAATGCTGTGAGCAAAGTTTAACTTCCTATATCTCGAAAACCAGTGGGCGGATTTTGATGAAATTTTGCCCTGGCTTAATGTTAGCTCAAATTCTAACTGAAAATGCAATATATAATAAGAATCAAGAAAAAAAATTTTTTGACCAAAAAAAAGGATGGACTATAGATCTTGAAAATTGCGAAAAAAATTAATGCTGCGAGCAAAGTTTAACTTCCTATATCTCGAAAACCAGTGGGCGGATTTTGATGAAATTTTGCCCTGGCTTAATGTTAGCTCAAATTCTAACTGAAAATGCAATATATAATAAGAATCAAGAAAAAAAAATTTTTGACCGAAAAAAAAGGATGGACCATAGCCTTTGAAAATTGCGAAAAAAATTTATGCTGTGAGCAAAGTTTAACTTCCTATATCTCGAAAACCAGTGGGCGGATTTTGATGAAATTTTGCCCTGGCTTAATGTTAGCTCAAATTCTAACTGAAAATGCAATATATAATAAGAATCAAGAAAAAAAAATTTTTGACCGAAAAAAAAGGATGGACTATATAGCCTTTGAAAATTGCGAAAAAAATTAATGCTGTGAGCAAAGTTTAACTTCCTATATCTCGAAAACCAGTGGGCGGATTTTGATGAAATTTTGCCCTGGCTTAATGTTAGCTCAAATTCTAACTGAAAATGCAATATATAATAAGAATCAAGAAAAAAAATTTTTTGACCGAAAAACAAGGATGGACTATAGCCTTTGAAAATTGCGAAAAAAATTAATGCTGTGAGCAAAGTTTAACTTCCTATATCTCGAAAACCAGTGGGCGGATTTTGATGAAATTTTGCCCTGGCTTAATGTTAGCTCAAATTCTAACTGAAAATGCAATATATAATAAGAATCAAGAAAAAAAATTTTTTGACCGAAAAACAAGGATGGACTATAGCCTTTGAAAATTGCGAAAAAAATTAATGCTGTGAGCAAAGTTTAACTTCCTATATCTCGAAAACCAGTGGGCGGATTTTGATGAAATTTTGCCCTGGCTTAATGTTAGCTCAAATTCTAACTGAAAATGCAATATATAATAAGAATCAAGAAAAAAAATTTTTTGACCGAAAAACAAGGATGGACTATAGCCTTTGAAAATTGCGAAAAAAATTAATGCTGTGAGCAAAGTTTAACTTCCTATATCTCGAAAACCAGTGGGCGGATTTTGATGAAATTTTGCCCTGGCTTAATGTTAGCTCAAATTCTAACTGAAAATGCAATATATAATAAGAATCAAGAAAAAAAATTTTTTGACCGAAAAACAAGGATGGACTATAGCCTTTGAAAATTGCGAAAAAAATTAATGCTGTGAGCAAAGTTTAACTTCCTATATCTCGAAAACCAGTGGGCGGATTTTGATGAAATATTGCCCGGGCTTAATGTTACCTCAAATTCTAACTGAAAATGCAATATATAATAAGAATCAAGAAAAAAATTTTTTTGACCGAAAAAAAAGGATGGACTATAGCCTTTGAAAATTGCGAAAAAAATTAATGCTGTGAGCAAAGTTTAACTTCCTATATCTCGAAAACCAGTGGGCGGATTTTGATGAAATTTTGCCCTGGCTTAATGTTAGCTCAAATTCTAACTGAAAATGCAATATATAATAAGAATCAAGAAAAAAAATTTTTTGACCGAAAAAAAAGGATGCACTATAGCCTTTGAAAATTGCGAAAAAAATTAATGCTGTGAGCAAAGTTTAACTTCCTATATCTCGAAAACCAGTGGGCGGATTTTGATGAAATTTTGCCCTGGCTTAATGTTAGCTCAAATTCTAACTGAAAATGCAATATATAATAAGAATCAAGAAAAAAAATTTTTTGACCGAAAAAAAAGGATGCACTATAGCCTTTGAAAATTGCGAAAAAAATTAATGCTGTGAGCAAAGTTTAACTTCCTATATCTCGAAAACCAGTGGGCGGATTTTGATGAAATTTTGCCCTGGCTTAATGTTAGCTCAAATTCTAACTGAAAATGCAATATATAATAAGAATCAAGAAAAAAAATTTTTTGACCGAAAAACAAGGATGGACTATAGCCTTTGAAAATTGCGAAAAAAATTAATGCTGTGAGCAAAGTTTAACTTCCTATATCTCGAAAACCAGTGGGCGGATTTTGATGAAATATTGCCCGGGCTTAATGTTACCTCAAATTCTAACTGAAAATGCAATATATAATAAGAATCAAGAAAAAAAATTTTTTGACCGAAAAACAAGGATGGACTATAGCCTTTGAAAATTGCGAAAAAAATTAATGCTGTGAGCAAAGTTTAACTTCCTATATCTCGAAAACCAGTGGGCGGATTTTGATGAAATATTGCCCGGGCTTAATGTTACCTCAAATTCTAACTGAAAATGCAATATATAATAAGAATCAAGAAAAAAATTTTTTTGACCGAAAAAAAAGGATGGACTATAGCCTTTGAAAATTGCGAAAAAAATTAATGCTGTGAGCAAAGTTTAACTTCCTATATCTCGAAAACCAGTGGGCGGATTTTGATGAAATTTTGCCCTGGCTTAATGTTAGCTCAAATTCTAACTGAAAATGCAATATATAATAAGAATCAAGAAAAAAAATTTTTTGACCGAAAAAAAAGGATGCACTATAGCCTTTGAAAATTGCGAAAAAAATTAATGCTGTGAGCAAAGTTTAACTTCCTATATCTCGAAAACCAGTGGGCGGATTTTGATGAAATTTTGCCCTGGCTTAATGTTAGCTCAAATTCTAACTGAAAATGCAATATATAATAAGAATCAAGAAAAAAAATTTTTTGACCGAAAAAAAAGGATGCACTATAGCCTTTGAAAATTGCGAAAAAAATTAATGCTGTGAGCAAAGTTTAACTTCCTATATCTCGAAAACCAGTGGGCGGATTTTGATGAAATTTTGCCCTGGCTTAATGTTAGCTCAAATTCTAACTGAAAATGCAATATATAATAAGAATCAAGAAAAAAAATTTTTTGACCGAAAAACAAGGATGGACTATAGCCTTTGAAAATTGCGAAAAAAATTAATGCTGTGAGCAAAGTTTAACTTCCTATATCTCGAAAACCAGTGGGCGGATTTTGATGAAATATTGCCCGGGCTTAATGTTACCTCAAATTCTAACTGAAAATGCAATATATAATAAGAATCAAGAAAAAAATTTTTTTGACCGAAAAAAAAGGATGGACTATAGCCTTTGAAAATTGCGAAAAAAATTAATGCTGTGAGCAAAGTTTAACTTCCTATATCTCGAAAACCAGTGGGCGGATTTTGATGAAATTTTGCCCTGGCTTAATGTTAGCTCAAATTCTAACTGAAAATGCAATATATAATAAGAATCAAGAAAAAAAATTTTTTGACCGAAAAAAAAGGATGCACTATAGCCTTTGAAAATTGCGAAAAAAATTAATGCTGTGAGCAAAGTTTAACTTCCTATATCTCGAAAACCAGTGGGCGGATTTTGATGAAATTTTGCCCTGGCTTAATGTTAGCTCAAATTCTAACTGAAAATGCAATATATAATAAGAATCAAGAAAAAAAATTTTTTGACCGAAAAAAAAGGATGCACTATAGCCTTTGAAAATTGCGAAAAAAATTAATGCTGTGAGCAAAGTTTAACTTCCTATATCTCGAAAACCAGTGGGCGGATTTTGATGAAATTTTGCCCTGGCTTAATGTTAGCTCAAATTCTAACTGAAAATGCAATATATAATACGAATCAAGAAAAAAAATTTTTTGACCGAAAAAAAAAGGATGGACTATAGCCTTTGAAAATTGCGAAAAAAATTAATGCTGTGAGCAAAGTTTAACTTCCTATATCTCGAAAACCAGTGGGAGGATTTTGATGAAATTTTGCCCTGACTTAATGTTAGCTCAAATTCTAACTGCAAATGCAATATATAATAAGAATCAAGAAAAAAAATTTTTTGACCGAAAAAAAGGATGGACTATAGCCTTTGAAAATTGCGAAAAAAATTAATGCTGTGAGCAAAGTTTAACTTCCTATATCTCGAAAACCAGTGGGCGGATTTTGATGAAATTTTGCCCTGGCTTAATGTTAGCTCAAATTCTAACTGAAAATGCAATATATAATAAGAATCAAGAAAAAAAATTTTTTGACCGAAAAAAAAGGATGGACTATAGCCTTTGAAAATTGCGAAAAAAATTAATGCTGTGAGCAAAGTTTAACTTCCTATATCTCGAAAACCAGTGGGCGGATTTTGATGAAATTTTGCCCTGGCTTAATGTTAGCTCAAATTCTAACTGAAAATGCAATATATAATAAGAATCAAGAAAAAAAAATTTTTGACCGAAAAAAAAGGATGGACTATAGCCTTTGAAAATTGCGAAAAAATTAATGCTGTGAGCAAAGTTTAACTTCCTATATCTCGAAAACCAGTGGGCGGATTTTGATGAAATTTTGCCCTGGCTTAATGTTAGCTCAAATTCTAACTGAAAATGCAATATATAAGAATCAAGAAAAAAAAATTTTTGACCGAAAAAAAAGGATGGACTATAGCCTTTGAAAATTGCGAAAAAAATTAATGCTGTGAGCAAAGTTTAACTTCCTATATCTCGAAAACCAGTGGGCGGATTTTGATGAAATTTTGCCCTGGCTTAATGTTAGCTCAAATTCTAACTGAAAATGTAATATATAATAAGAATCAAGAAAAAAAAATTTTTGACCGAAAAAAAAGGATGGACTATAGCCCTTGAAAATTGCGAAAAAAATTAATGCTGCGAGCAAAGTTTAACTTCCTATATCTCGAAAACCAGTGGGCGGATTTTGATGAAATTTTGCCCTGGCTTAATGTTAGCTCAAATTCTAACTGAAAATGCAATATATAATAAGAATCAAGAAAAAAAATTTTTTGACCGAAAAAAAAGGATGGACTATAGCCTTTGAAAATTGCGAAAAAAATTAATGCTGTGAGCAAAGTTTAACTTCCTATATCTCGAAAACCAGTGGGCGGATTTTGATGAAATTTTGCCCTGGCTTAATGTTAGCTCAAATTCTAACTGAAAATGCAATATATAATAAGAATCAAGAAAAAAAAATTTTTGACCGAAAAAAAAGGATGGACTATAGCCCTTGAAAATTGCGAAAAAAATTAATGCTGCGAGCAAAGTTTAACTTCCTATATCTCGAAAACCAGTGGGCGGATTTTGATGAAATTTTGCCCTGGCTTAATGTTAGCTCAAATTCTAACTGAAAATGCAATATATAATAAGAATCAAGAAAAAAAATTTTTTGACCGAAAAAAAAGGATGGACTATAGCCTTTGAAAATTGCGAAAAAAATTAATGCTGTGAGCAAAGTTTAACTTCCTCTATCTCGAAAACCAGTGGGCGGGTTTTGATGAAATTTTGCCCTGGCTTAATGTTAGCTCAAATTCTAACTGAAAATGCAATATATAATAAGAATCAAGAAAAAAAATTTTTTGACCGAAAAAAAAGGATGGACTATAGCCTTTGAAAATTGCGAAAAAAATTAATGCTGTGAGCAAAGTTTAACTTCCTATATCTCGAAAACCAGTGGGCGGATTTTGATGAAATTTTGCCCTGGCTTAATGTTAGCTCAAACTCTTACTGAAAATGCAATATATAATAAGAATCAAGAAAAAAAATTTTTTGACCAAAAAAAAAGGAAAATTGCGAAAAAAATTAATGCTGTGAGCAAAGTTTAACTTCCTATATCTCGAAAACCAGTGGGCGGATTTTGATGAAATTTTGCCCTGGCTTAATGTTAGCTCAAACTCTTACTGAAAATGCAATATATAATAAGAATCAAGAAAAAAAATTTTTTGACCAAAAAAAAGGATGGACTATAGCCTTTGAAAATTGCGAAAAAAATTAATGCTGTGAGCAAAGTTTAACTTCCTATATCTCGAAAACCAGTGGGCGGATTTTGATGAAATTTTGCCCTGGCTTAATGTTAGCTCAAACTCTTACTGAAAATGCAATATATAATAAGAATCAAGAAAAAAAATTTTTTGACCAAAAAAAAGGATGGACTATAGCCTTTGAAAATTGCGAAAAAAATTAATGCTGTGAGCAAAGTTTAACTTCCTATATCTCGAAAACCAGTGGGCGGATTTTGATGAATTTTTGCCCTGGCTTAATAATAGCTCAAACTCTTACTGAAAATGCAATATATAATAAGAATCAAGAAAAAAAATTTTTTGACCAAAAAAAGGATGGACTATAGCCTTTGAAAATTGCGAAAAAAATTAATGCTGTGAGCAAAGTTTAACTTCCTATATCTCGAAAACCAGTGGGCGGATTTTGATGAAATTTTGCCCTGGCTTAATGTTAGCTCAAATTCTAACTGAAAACGCAATATATAATAAGAATCAAGAAAAAAATTTTTTGACCGAAAAAAAAGGATGGACTATAGCCCTTGAAAATTGCGAAAAAAATTAATGCTGCGAGCAAAGTTTAACTTCCTATATCTCGAAAACCAGTGGGCGGATTTTGATGAAATTTTGCCCTGGCTTAATGTTAGCTCAAATTCTAACTGAAAATGCAATATATAATAAGAATCAAGAAAAAAAATTTTTTGACCGAATAAAAAGGATGGACTATAGCCTTTGAAAATTGCGAAAAAAATTAATGCTGTGAGCAAAGTTTAACTTCCTATATCTCGAAAACCAGTGGGCGGATTTTGATGAAATTTTGCCCTGGCTTAATGTTAGCTCAAATTCTAACTGAAAATGCAATATATAATAAGAATCAAGAAAAAAAATTTTTTGACCGAAAAAAAAGGATGGACTATAGCCTTTGAAAATTGCGAAAAAAATTAATGCTGTGAGCAAAGTTTAACTTCCTATATCTCGAAAACCAGTGGGCGGATTTTGATGAAATTTTGCCCTGGCTTAATGTTAGCTCAAATTCTAACTGAAAATGCAATATATAATAAGAATCAAGAAAAAAAATTTTTTGACCGAATAAAAAGGATGGACTATAGCCTTTGAAAATTGCGAAAAAAATTAATGCTGTGAGCAAAGTTTAACTTCCTATATCTCGAAAACCAGTGGGCGGATTTTGATGAAATTTTGCCCTGGCTTAATGTTAGCTCAAATTCTAACTGAAAATGCAATATATAATAAAAATCAAGAAAAAAAATTTTTTGACCGAAAAAAAAGGATGGACTATAGCCTTTGAAAATTGCGAAAAAAATTAATGCTGTGAGCAAAGTTTAACTTCCTATATCTCGAAAACCAGTGGGCGGATTTTGATGAAATTTTGCCCTGGCTTAATGTTAGCTCAAATTCTAACTGAAAATGCAATATATAATAAGAATCAAGAAAAAAAATTTTTTGACCGAAAAAAAAGGATGGACTATAGCCTTTGAAAATTGCGAAAAAAATTAATGCTGTGAGCAAAGTTTAACTTCCTATATCTCGAAAACCAGTGGGCGGATTTTGATGAAATTTTGCCCTGGCTTAATGTTAGCTCAAATTCTAACTGAAAATGTAATATATAATAAGAATCAATAAAAAAAATTTTTTGACCGAAAAAAAAGGATGGACTATAGCCTTTGAAAATTGCGAAAAAAATTAATGCTGTGAGCAAAGTTTAACTTCCTATATCTCGAAAACCAGTGGGCGGGTTTTGATGAAATTTTGCCCTGGCTTAATGTTAGCTCAAATTCTAACTGAAAATGCAATATATAATAAGAATCAAGAAAAAAAATTTTTTGACCGAAAAAAAAGGATGGACTATAGCCTTTGAAAATTGCGAAAAAAATTAATGCTGTGAGCAAAGTTTAACTTCCTATATCTCGAAAACCAGTCGGCGGATTTTGATGAAATTTTGCCCTGGCTTAATGTTAGCTCAAATCCTAACTGAAAATGCAATATATAATAAGAATCAAGAAAAAAAATTTTTTGACCGAAAAAAAAGGATGGACTATAGCCTTTGAAAATTGCGAAAAAAATTAATGCTGTGAGCAAAGTTTAACTTCCTATATCTCGAAAACCAGTGGGCGGATTTTGATGAAATTTTGCCCTGGCTTAATGTTAGCTCAAACTCTTACTGAAAATGCAATATATAATAAGAATCAAGAAAAAAAATTTTTTGACCAAAAAAAAAGGAAAATTGCGAAAAAAATTAATGCTGTGAGCAAAGTTTAACTTCCTATATCTCGAAAACCAGTGGGCGGATTTTGATGAAATTTTGCCCTGGCTTAATGTTAGCTCAAATTCTAACTGAAAATGCAATATATAATAAGAATCAAGAAAAAAAATTTTTTGACCGAAAAAAAAGGATGGACTATAGCCTTTGAAAATTGCGAAAAAAATTAATGCTGTGAGCAAAGTTTAACTTCCTATATCTCGAAAACCAGTGGGCGGATTTTGATGAAATTTTGCCCTGGCTTAATGTTAGCTCAAATTCTAACTGAAAATGTAATATATAATAAGAATCAATAAAAAAAATTTTTTGACCGAAAAAAAAGGATGGACTATAGCCTTTGAAAATTGCGAAAAAAATTAATGCTGTGAGCAAAGTTTAACTTCCTATATCTCGAAAACCAGTGGGCGGGTTTTGATGAAATTTTGCCCTGGCTTAATGTTAGCTCAAATTCTAACTGAAAATGCAATATATAATAAGAATCAAGAAAAAAAATTTTTTGACCGAAAAAAAAGGATGGACTATAGCCTTTGAAAATTGCGAAAAAAATTAATGCTGTGAGCAAAGTTTAACTTCCTATATCTCGAAAACCAGTCGGCGGATTTTGATGAAATTTTGCCCTGGCTTAATGTTAGCTCAAATCCTAACTGAAAATGCAATATATAATAAGAATCAAGAAAAAAAATTTTTTGACCGAAAAAAAAGGATGGACTATAGCCTTTGAAAATTGCGAAAAAAATTAATGCTGTGAGCAAAGTTTAACTTCCTATATCTCGAAAACCAGTGGGCGGATTTTGATGAAATTTTGCCCTGGCTTAATGTTAGCTCAAACTCTTACTGAAAATGCAATATATAATAAGAATCAAGAAAAAAAAATTTTTGACCAAAAAAAAAGGAAAATTGCGAAAAAAATTAATGCTGTGAGCAAAGTTTAACTTCCTATATCTCGAAAACCAGTGGGCGGATTTTGATGAAATTTTGCCCTGGCTTAATGTTAGCTCAAACTCTTACTGAAAATGCAATATATAATAAGAATCAAGAAAAAAAATTTTTTGACCAAAAAAAAGGATGGACTATAGCCTTTGAAAATTGCGAAAAAAATTAATGCTGTGAGCAAAGTTTAACTTCCTATATCTCGAAAACCAGTGGGCGGATTTTGATGAAATTTTGCCCTGGCTTAATGTTAGCTCAAACTCTTACTGAAAATGCAATATATAATAAGAATCAAGAAAAAAAATTTTTTGACCAAAAAAAAGGATGGACTATAGCCTTTGAAAATTGCGAAAAAAATTAATGCTGTGAGCAAAGTTTAACTTCCTATATCTCGAAAACCAGTGGGCGGATTTTGATGAAATTTTGCCCTGGCTTAATGTTAGCTCAAATTCTAACTGAAAATGCAATATATAATAAGAATCAAGAAAAAAAATTTTTTGACCGAAAAAAAAGGATGGACTATAGCCTTTGAAAATTGCGAAAAAAATTAATGCTGTGAGCAAAGGTTAACTTCCTATATCTCGAAAGCCAGTGGGCGGATTTTGATGAAATTTTGCCCTGGCTTAATGTTAGCTCAAATTCTAACTGAAAATGCAATATATAATAAGAATCAAGAAAAAAAATTTTTTGACCAAAAAAAAGGATGGACTATTATAGCCTTTGAAAATTTTTTGACCAAAAAAAAGGAAAATTGCGAAAAAAATTAATGCTGTGAGCAAAGTTTAACTTCCTATATCTCGAAAGCCAGTGGGCGGATTTTGATTAAATTTTGCCCTGGCTTAATGTTAGCTCAAATTCTAACTGAAAATGCAATATATAATAAGAATCAAGAAAAAAAATGTTTTGACCGAAAAAAAAGGATGGACTATAGCCTTTGAAAATTGCGAAAAAAATTAATGCTGTGAGCAAAGTTTAACTTCCTATATCTCGAAAACCAGTGGGCGGATTTTGACGAAATTTTGCCCTGGCTTAATGTTAGCGCAAATTATAACTAAAAATGCAATATATAATAAGAAACAAGAAAGAGAAAGATTTTTTGTTTGTTGTGTGTTCAAGTATGTACAGATGATATATGACTTCATTTCATTGTTGCTTATGCCAAATGCAGCCATATTGACCTACTTGATCACACAACAAACAAATGTGTGATCATATATATTTAGGCAATCTTTAATTTGTATGACCGCCGACCTTGCGATCAGTCAAGAGTTGCCATCTGGTGTAGTAAGTGATACTTGTTGCAGTTTAGCTGATGTTAGCTGCTTTTCGACAGATGATGGTTGTTGTTGTGGTATTGAAATTGCTTCTGATGTGGCTGGAATTTACATTGCTGATCGGTGACTTTTTTTTACTTCGATGGTATGAGGTATGGCTACATCGTCTATGCGCTGATTCACGCTTGTCTCTAAATAGAAGAAGAAAGTAATAGATTAGAAATTAATGCGCTTTTGAGATCATCATACATGTTTAGTATTTGGGAGTTCTAGCTTCTACTGTACAAGTATATTAATTGTATGAGGATACATATATGGGTGGTAAGTGAAAGTGGGCATTCTCATTTGAAAGAACAAAAGTGTGGATTTTATTAATTGCGGACTGGGAATAAACTGTTGTGATGTTATCTATTTCATAAAAATTCAAATTTCAAAAACAGTCTATAGGTAGCAAAAAGGAAGTCAGTTTCTCAAATAGTTTCAAGAAGGGAACTCTATTCTACCTTCAGGTCTTCTTCGTAGCTTCACGAATGACCTATTCTGTCAAATCTAAACACTATCTCTTCACTCTTGCATTAGCAATCACAAAGTTGACTTTCATGGTTAAGGTTGCAGTTAAGAGGCAGATGGTGAATATTGATCTCATAAGAGATCTTAATATTGATCTCATAAGAATCTTAGGTTGTAATGTTGCATATTCAAGCATTACTTTTTTGGCTGACGGAGTTGCTTTATTCCTCTTCATGGGTTGTATATGTATGTATCAGGGAATTCATAAAATCTTGATGTACTTTTGGTGAAAAATACTTTCATGACTCGTACTCTAAATTAATTTCAATTTCCCAAGCTCCTTTACTTAATACTCATGTTTTTCTTTTTATTTTGTCTCAAAACTGTGCAGAGCTGAAGCAGTTTAATTTTGATGGACATGATGTCTTTGTAGGCTGGTTTTAATAGAATATTAAAAAAATTCCAAATTCATGTTTTCAATAAACCAAAAAAATAACCCTTACAGTTTTACTGCTATAAAAATATATTTGCTTAAACAAAAACATAAAAAACAATAACGGTTGGTGTCTGCGTACGAAAAAATAATATTTCTTCTATTAAAAAAAAAACACTTCGAGTTATTTTTATGCCGCATTATTAAAGTTTGAAATACTGAAGTAAAAACGTTTGATATAAAAAATTTATTATATGTCAACGCAGCTATTTTTTTCTGATTTATGCTGGCATTCAAACGAAGTATTTGACTAAATTAAAATGCTAAAAAAATACATTTCCTCTTTTACCTGCATAACTAATGCAAATAAAAAATAAATAACATTTTTATCTTATTTAGTTGTTCACTCTCATCTACTTGCGTATGCACACGATATTATTTTAGTGTCATAAATCATGCATCAGAACGGATTCTCTGCTTAAAATATGACATAAAAATATGTGCATCAACAATTATTTGTGTTCTGTTTTTTATTTCTATGGCAAGAACTATAGGAATTTTTGGTGATGAATTGCTGCTTTTTATTGACTTGTACTGCCTGGCCAAAAAGCTGTTCTAAACAGTTTAAAATAAGTTTTAACGTTTTGTTTTAAATTTATTTGGTGGACAGAACGATACTTAGTGGCATCATGGGACAGGCTGATATTAACATGAGCAGTATTTGTTTGACTAAATATTTTCATATGCATAAACAAAAGTTGCCGCTAAAATAGTTATAGATTCAGTTGTGTTAGTAATATGAAATTTGTTTGTCCAAAATGCCTTTTAAGCTCGATAAAACTAACAGAAGAGTTACCTGTGAAGAAAACTATCATTCTGCACTGCCTTCCCTGAACATCTATGATGAGTGCTTTTTTTTCGCAAATTGACTTGTGATCAATGCTGCCGAATTATTATATTAAAAATCAGCCATCAATCTGCACAATTCATATACGTGATCGTGCTTTTTATAGCCCACATAATTCACATGCTGTCTAACTGATACAATAACACCAACACATCCAAGGAATTTTCAAATACACTTTCGCTGCTGTAAACAAAAAAATTTTCCAATCAGTAAGATTTTACAATTACTTACGCATTAAACACATTTACGACAGCACACCACCGACTACACAACTACATAAATAGAATATATGTGTTTATATGGGAATGATTATTTTCACGGCTACACGGCAGGTTGTTGTCCGTGCTACTTTTCTCATATAAATAAATGTATTCTATTTCAGTAGTCGTGGTGGCCTGCTGTCCTGAATGTGTTTAATGCATTAGTCAATGAACTGTTACCTTTCTTTTTCTCTCCCTCTCCTTCTCTCTCTCTTTCTCACTCTCACTAGCTCTCGATTTGCCAGGTCAAGGTACAAGCATGACAGCAAGCTTCACAGCTACACGACTAAAAATTATGTTGCCTTCAATTGTCGTAGTGTAATCAGCTGGCGAACTATTTTGAAAACGACATGATCAAAACAATTATGATGAGTAGAGTGGTTCCATTTCTATATATTTCAGCTTTAAAAATGGTATTATTCCATCAAAATATGCACGACACTAGGAAGACGAAAAATTCCGAACTCGACTCTGCATTCAGTCAAGTATCGAATTTTTCTGATCTGCCATAGTGCATGGCTGTACTAACTATTGACGGCCTGTTTCACTGACGAGGGCATTGCGCTGGGCATTGAGCATAATAGGCAAAAAAAGAACATTCTAGATCTTCTCCTCTTTTTTCATCTGTCCTCTCAAGACTCTACACTTCTTTCTAGTTTCGGCATAATGCACTGCATCTGTAGGGGTCAACTCTTGGCAGCTGGTCCTCCTAAAAGAATAAAAAATCAAACAAAATGTAAAAGCAAATTAATTCCATTGTATAAAAATTATAATATTTTCTGTTAAATAAAATAAAATTACAAAAGTACAAAAAAATCAGGTTCATATTTATTTCTTATAATTTTATGGAATTGGTAAAATTGGTTTCTCTCATTATCGCTCACAAAAAAAAAATTCTTTTAATTGTCCACAAACTAGACTTGTGTCCAACTAGTTAATTCGCTCAGTTTTGGCAAGAACTTCTGATCAAAACTATGCAATTTAAATGGGTTTGATCAGAGGTTCTTGTCAAAACTGAGCGAATGAGCTAGTTGGACACAAGTCTACCACAAACCCAAAGGAAGCACGGACAACAACCTGAGTTGTTGTCTGGGATATGATAATTTCTATATGAACACACATCTTCTGTTACTGATAAGTTTTATTCGTTAGACTGCTTCGTCTTAGCTTTATTTACTAGATTACGTGTAGTCATATCGATGGCCACAAGCAGAAAGGCCCTAACTCGCATTTTTACGAAATTTACTTATTTAGTGATTCCTATGCATTTCCCATATATACAGCGCGTCGCAAAAAGTTACTGTAAAACTATCAAAATTAAATATTTTACAAGCAAATTATAATTGCAGCTTCTATTATGTTCTTGACTTCTCCTGTAAAGCTTTAACTATTTGAGTTAGGGCCTTTCTACTTGCAACCAACGATACGCAATCCAGTAAAATAAATCAAATAACAAGTAAAAACGTTAAATACTCTCCAAATATTTAGTAGGTAAATTTAAAATGTTTAACTTGGTGCGGCAGAGTTCCTTTAAGAATCTCTGCACCCAATTTTAAATCTCTATTTTGACAGAGTCATTACGGGAAGGGCCGTGGGGGAGACGTTTCACCTCTGCAAGATCAGAGAATATCTCAGCTTTTTATAGGCTTAAGGAATACAAAATTTTTCAATATTTACACTATTTTTCCATATAATATCCTACGTCAACGCCCACAATAGGGGGCGGGGTAAAAAATTGACTATATCATGTTTTCCACAGACGAACGTATGGGCATTGCTAGACCGTCTTAGACTTCATCACCGATCAAGAATATATTTAATTTATGGGGTCCAATTCTCTTTGGAGGGTATTAAAACAGTATTTTGTCGGGGAGAGGCAAGGGCCGTGGGGGAGACATTTCACCTTTGCCATAAAACTTTAAAAATAAATGTTTAGGATAATTAAACGTAAAATTTATTTACATATTTTTTTTTCGTTTTTTTTTTTTTTTTGATAGGGTCAATTAGGGGACAAAGGGTGAGAGGACAGGGTAGGGCAGAGTAGTACCAGGTTACGTCTCAGCTTTGTCATTAAAGCTTAAAAATTTAATTTTTAAGGAATGAAGGCTTAAGTAAAACAATTTGTTACATTTTCACAATATTTTTGCATATAATAACGCCCACTGAAGGAGGCGGGGTCCATAAAATAATTTGTTTTTATTTTATGACTCCAAGTTTAACACGTTGGACCTTCTGTGACATAAAAATATATCAATTGCTTAACAAAATTACAAACAAAAAACTTTAAAAAATATGATGTGTTTTAGAGGTTGGTTTAGTTCTTCTTAGGGGAACTTTTTTCCCTCTGGGCCGATTCAGTCCATTTCGCAACCTCACCTGTGCTATTTGTCAAGATATATTAATACCAAATTTGAAGGGTCTAGCTCTTTTCGTTTGGACTGAATCGTGATTTCCACAGACGGACGGACGGACATGCTCAGTTCGTCTTAGATTTCATCACTGATCAAGAATATATATACTTTATGGGGTCTGAGACGGATATTACGCTGCGTTACAAACGGAATGACAAAGTGAATATACCCTCCAATTGTTTTTGGGAGGGTATAAAAAAGCAAATTTTCATTCACATACATGGTGGCGTATGATTAATATTCTTTTGGTATACATTTTAAATTAAATAACACTCATACTCACTGTATGCTTTTTATAAAATTTCCCCTCAACTTGTAAGCAACTAATTAATTATGTTGCCTTGAATAACAAGAGGAAGAGTGAGTGACTCTCCTTAATTAATTTACAAAAGGTAATTTAAGACTCTTTAAGTTGTAACAGAGATTTACATCAATGGCATACAATTTTAATTTCCATGCACATGAAATGTTTTTGACAGCTGTTGTCAAAGTAGCAAGGAGAATAAGAGCATTAAAACAGAATTAAGGAAAAATTGAAGGGAAAATAGCAAAAAAAAATATATAAAAATGTGGCCAGTTAACAGCAACATCTTCATCAAGCACGTTGTCAGAATGTGTTAAATAAAAAGCATTCCAAAAATTGAAGAAAGGAAATCACATTTTTTAAGATGTTGATTTCAACTTTTTAAATTTCTTTAAAAGAAATTTTTTTGTCTTTTCAGGAACAAATTTTTTATCTCTTCACTGACATCATTTTTTATTTATGTCGTTTTTATTATTTATCTTGTTTTTTTTTTCGTCGCATCTGTGCTTAGAATGGAAATAGTTAGAACTTTGTTGCTTTCATAGTTAGTGAAATTGGGTTTGGGGCTGCCATCTCGTTGAGGAGAAGGCAAGTAGAAGGAGTAAAAGTTTTCAACCATTAAATGAAGATGATGGTCGGAAATTGTTGATGTCGTTGATGATTTTGGTATTTCTTATAACTATTGTATGGTTTTTTTTTGTTTTTTTTTTTTTGCTCTGCACAAATAGAAAGAAACTGCACTTAATAATTAATGACTGCAAATCTTTGCTTGTTGCAAAAAGAAAAATGTGAACATATAATGTGCGTGTTCAGTCTACAACAACAAAAGTATGCACTACGTGACCAAGTGCTATTAATAACATGCACTATTTCACGGTTAGGAGTGCGTTAAAGGCGAGATAAGAAAAAAGTCGTATAGAATTTAAAGAACTGGACTTAGACTTAAGAATTCCGGTAAATAAATTCCCCCTATTACCAGGTGTTTTCGAATTGGCACAGCGGGCGCAAAACAAAAGAAGAATAATAATTATAAATAAATAAATAAATAAACCAAAATTGAGCTCGTTTTTATTTACATGAAGAACGTCCTTAGAAGAATCTGTCACTGGGTCAGCAACAATACAGCATTGCTAATAGCTTCGAAACATTTTATTTCAGTTTTCAAAAAATAACATGTAAAAATGTTATATTCGACCGGGTCGAATCTTAAATACCCTCCAAATATTTAGTAGGTAAATTTAAAATGTTTAACTTGGTGGGACAGAGTTCCTTTAACACATCTCTGTACACAATTTTAAATCTCTATTTTGACAGAGTTATTCCGGAAAGGGCCGGTTGGGGAGACGTTTCACTTATGAAAGATCAGCCAACATCTCAGTTTCTTATAGGCTTAAGGAATACAAATTGTTCAAAATTTACACTATTTTTGCATATAATATGGTACTTCAACGCCCACTAAAGGGGGCGGGGTCAAAAAAAAGAGTATAACATATTTTCCACAGACAAATGTATTGGCATTGCTAGATTGTCTCAGACTTCATCACTGATCAAGAATAAATGAGGGCGGATTGATATTGAAGCTACCTAGCGCTAGATGGCAGCACAAACACAAAAACTTTTTTTTTAGAAATTGCGATCTGTCAAACGCCAGCTGTTAAAATGTCACCCAAATTCATCGATTACTTTAATTGTTGTAGTCGTTTGCAGAAAGCAACTGTTTGTGTTTCTTGAAAAATGGAAAAAAGTGAATTTCGTGCAGTGATTAAACACAATTTTTTTTGAAAGGAAAAGCGGCGAAAGAGACAAAACATTACGGTGAGTCTGCTCCGTCAGATTACGTGGTAAAATATTGGATTACGAATTTAAAGGCGGCCGAACAAGCACTGCAACCATCCCATCAACAGGAAGGCCAAAAGAGGTGGTTACTTAAGAAAATATCAAGAAAATCTTCGATATCGTTATGAATGATCGCCGAGCCAAGTTACGTGAAATTGTTGAAGTGGTAAACATACGAGTACCATATGAACGTGTGTTCAACATTTTGCATGAACATTTCCATATGAAAAAGCTATCGGCAAGATGGGTGCCGCTTTTGCTCAGTGTCGAACAAGCACGAGTTCGACAGACCACTTAACAGCGGAGTTTTTTTTATCTTGGACCGGCACTCAGGGGATGACCCCTATAAATGCAATGCATTGCGCCGAAACTGAAAACGAGGGGATTGTATTGAGGGGACAGATTAGGAAAGATGAGAAGATAGACAGTTTGTTTTGTAGCTATTTCAACCTTTTACTTCGCCGGCTAATTTTTTGCTACAGTACCGGCGAAGGATGGTTCTGCTTTTTACTAAACGATCGTGTTAGTCGCTGCCAATTATGTGCAGTGACCAGTGACCAGTGCCTTCATCATTGAAACAGGCTGGCTACAACTAACACAACCACGCACTAATGCTGATCAGAAGAATTCAACACTATATTTCATGACTCAGCGCGGGCTCGAACTCAGGACCTTCCGCTTCATAGTCTCGTGTTCTACTACTTCAGCAAACAGCAGCCACGAAGGATTACACTTTATCACCTTTGGACATGATAAAGCGTAATCCTGTTGATTTTTGGCGTCGATTAATAATTGTTGATGAAACGTGCGTCCACCACTTCACACACCTGAAACCAATGGGTGGAAGCTGGTGGAAGTGCTCCGAAGAAGGCGAGACAGTGAAATCGGCTGGCAAGGTTTTTGGGATGCACACGGAATATTGCTCATCGATTATCTTGAAAAAGGATGCACAATCACAGCAAAGTATTATCGTGCATTATTGCATTAATTGATTGATGCAATCAAGAAAAAACGACAAAAAAAAAACAAGGAAAAACGTTATATTCGACCGGGTCGAATCTTAAATGCCCTCCAAATATTTAGTAAGTTTAAAATGTTTAACTTGGTGCGACAGAGTTCCTTTATATAATGTCGTACGTCAACGCCCACTAAAGGGGGCGGGGTTCAAAAATAGACAATATCATATTTTCTGCAGATGAACGTATGGCCATTGCTAGACCGTCTTAAACTTCATCACAGATCAAGAATATATATACTTTATGGGGTCCAATTCTCTTTTGAGGGTATTAAAACTGTACTTTGGAAGGGTTACTCTGGCAAGGGCTGTGGGGGAAACATTTCACCTTTGTCATAAAACTCTAAAAATAAATGCTTGGAATAATTGTATACAAAATAAATTTTTTTTTTTTTTTTTTGGTAGGGTCATTTAGGGGGTGAGGGGAAAGGAGGGGGTAGGGTAGAGGGTCCGCCATTAAAGCTTAAAAATGTTATTTTTAAGGAATTTAGGTTTAAGTAAAACAATTTGTTCAATTTGTATGCTATTTTTGCATATAATGACGCCCACTAAAGTGGGCGGTGTCCACAAATAATTTTTTTTATTTTATGGCTCCAGTTTAAGGCGTTGGACCGTATTTGACATAAAAATATATCATTTGCTTAACAAAATAACCAAAAAACCTTAAAAAATTATGTTGTGTTTTCTGGGTTGGTTTAGTTCTTCTTAGGGGAACTTTTTTCCCCCATGCCCGATTTAGCCCATCTCCGAACTTAACCTGCTCTAAGCTTTAAAATATATTTATATCAAATTTCAAGATTTTAGCTCTTTTCGTTTGGACTGAATCGTGATTTCCACAGACGGACGGACAGACATGTTCAGATCGTCTTAGATTTCATCACTGATCAATAATATATATACTTAATGGGGTCTGAGATGGATATTTCGATGCGTTACAAACGGAATGACAAAGTGAATATACCCTCCAAATTCTTTTTTGGAGGGTATAAAAAAGTGCTCTTTCTGCAAGACAACGCAGCGGTTCACACAGCATTAGATACGAGTACGATGCTAAAATTACGTGAAATGCACTTCGAATTGGTTGATCATCCACCTTATAGTCCATATTTAACTCCTAGTGACATTTTTCTGTTTCCAAACTTGAAAAAATGGCTCGCAGGATAAAGATTCCTCCCTCTCAAACGAAGAAGTGATTACCGAAACTAACGCGTATTTTGAAGGGGTTCCCAAAATCGTATTATTCAGATGGTATAAAAAAAAGTTAGAATATCGTCTTACTAAGTGAATTGAGCTAGAAGGGGACTATGTTGAGAAATAAATGGTTTTTAAAAATAAATAATAAATAATTAGTTTCCTGAAGAGGTCACACAAAGGAGTGACGAAATATTGAAATTAAAAATTAAATTAAAATAAAGAGACCTTATGCTAGGAACACAACAGCGACGAACGACGAATTTTTGGTCGCGAATATTCGTCGCCAAAAATAAAACACATTGGTGTATATGAAAATGCACACATCGTGGCGTTGGGCGAAATTCGTCATACTCAGCGAAAGTTGAAATAGATTTCTTTCTAATTGTTTCGTCAACGAACGACGAACAAATCAATATAAAGTGACCAGGTTTCATATACTCAAACTGGTTTTTTGTGGAAAAACATAGTTCACTACTGTATTGTTGCATGTAGCACTAAAATTTTCAGTACATACTAAAAATGCATTCATAAATTCACAAAAATGTATCATTCGGACGACTTTTTATTAATTTTGAACACTTTTTATAATATAGTTTTTCTTTCTATTTCTCACTTTTTCATATGGTCACCCCATCAGCTGTTAAATGAAAATAATAATTTATTTACAGACAAAAAATGTTTCAGAAAATATTTACAAAAAGGAATTTGTTCTGAGAAAAATGGACAACACCGGGATAATTATTGAGTGTCTAAACAATCTGGCTGGCATCAGAGGATTACAATGATTTAAAAAACAAATATTAATAAATCAACGAATTCGTCGTACTACAGAATACAATAATAGTTTAAAAAAAAAAAGTTTGTTTTCCTACTTAGGCAGTTTCAATATCAATCCACCCTCGTATATACTTTATGGGGTCTCATAGGAATATTTTCCTGCATTTGCACACTGAATGAAAAGCTGAAAATACCCCCCAATTCTTTTTTAGAGGGTATAAAAAAAAAGAAGCTGAACGAATGCAAGTGGCCAAAGAAATTTGCACATTCGCCCTCTTTTTATGAATTCTTAGGATTTTTAGGAGAAGCCGTTTCCGATCTTTGTTGATTTTTTTATATCTGTAGTTAATTGTTGCCTATAACCCATAAATCCTTTCAGTGGCATTAATTGCGTGTTTATAAAATAAACATTTTCGGCAGGGAGTTTAACCCTACGCACAGAGGGGTATTTGGCCAATCTAGGCGGCCAAAATTATTTTGATTGGATTTTGTATGCAAAATATTTAGAAAAGACATGTTGTGGCATTTAAAATTGTAAATTTATATAAACAAGCAAAAATACGTATTTCATGTTTTTCGGCAGCAGCTATATTAGCAATTATTGATGAAATATTGCAGATTTCGGAAATTCGTAAAACGTCTTCACGAACTATGAATTTGACCTTTGAAGAACCTAGATTTGGAAACAAAAAATATTGTAAATGCTAAATTTTAAAATGAAATGTGTAAAAGAAGTGTGCAATAAAGCAGCATGTACAGTAAAGCATCAGAATTTTTGGTACATTTTTCAGCAGTAGCATACTTCAAAGTGCTATAAAATAGTCATCCGCATATATCCGCAGCCAATTTTTTTTTTTCCAAACCATGAAATATCAATTAACACACCCGAGCGAGAATCTCAGTTGCGTTAAGTGGTGTTATACAACTTTATGACTATAGTTAATTTTTTTAATCAATTAAAATTAACAAAAATACCATCATTTTCAATGTAGCTCTGCCGGTACCGGAATATATTATATTCCTATTAAACTATGTGAATTATATTATATTTACCTGCATTACAATTATCCATTTTAATAAAATTCATAAACTGAAAACACGCTGTTACTCAAGTTTTTTTCACGTTGACTTGTCTCAAACACAGCAAAAAAGCATATGCCCAATTAGCAACACGAAACTTTGACTGCGTGGCGAGAGCGAACGAAAGCAAAAAGGAATTAAAAAATAACGGGATCTAGTCCAGCATTCTATTATCTTCACCCTACGGTGGGTAGTTAAAGAAAAAGTGAGTTTTGAAAATTCGAATTTTGGCCGCTTAAATTGGACAAATACCCCTCTGTGCTACGGTCAATGACCGGGTACACAGGTACCCTTTTCAATTTAAAAATGATCTTAATTTGGTAATAATGAAGATATGGTGTTAAAACTCTAGATCGTCGCGGTTAAGGTGTTTATAAACTATTATTAAAAAACAAAACGTTAATAATATTAATTTCTTCAATACTTGAAATGGTTTTTAGGTACCCCGGTACCCCATTCAATTTCTACTTGTTTTGCACTACAGTTTATATATTCTCCCATCATTTATTATTAGAATCCTTCTTTGGATTTGATTTAACTTTTTTTGATTTGATTTAATTTTTAAAAGTTTATTGGTTTATAATTATTTAGGCACATGCAAAGCATTTTGAAATAGTTTTTATGTGCTGGTCGCATACTGGTTTATCACATACGCTGCATGATTTTCTGGTTTTTCTCCCTCGAAAAACCAGTAATGGGCTTCTTGCCAGTAATACGGTTGGAGATTGATGGTTGCTCCCAGATTGTGGATGTGTGTATTAATTTGCCCAAATTGCATTCAGTGGCTGACCTCGACGAAAAGTGGGGCGTAATATTGCTGTTTGCTGCGCGTTCTTCAATAAGAGGCATGCAAAGCTAGTTATATAATAAAATAGTGAAAGTGGTCTGTTTGTCGACCTAGCATTTGGTCCATAATATCTACCCCTCCTTTTGTTTTATTATAAAATGTAACAATTTCCGGTTTTCCACCAACACTGTTGTCGTTGTGCATTCTGGATAGTAAAGCTACAGATTTTGTATTTCTTTGCATATATGAATATATTGTGACATTGTTCTAAAAGCCAAATATAGATGACACAATCGTTCGTCTTTTATTCTTCATTACGTCTGGAATATATGGCTTGTTTTCCCTCAATGTACCCACCTTTGTCAGGTTACATAAAAGAAGATATTCCGCCAGAGCAAGAGTAGTGAAAAAATTATCAATCGTGATATTGCGTCCTCTTCAAAGGAATAGACCTGTCATGTCCTTAACAACTTTCTCTCCTTGCCTTATCTCATGACCCGTTGCCAGTTTATCGCTTGGAGTAATTAACAGTTCTTGGAATTACAAATCCACCAAACTTTTTCGCTGTATGTGAGGGCATATATCACGGAGCAGTCTTATCCATAAATTACCATTATTTAGCATGAAAAAAATAGTAGTGAAAAATATAGTCATATACCGTAGCGACAGATGGAAAATGGAAACACAGCGACTTTAAATACAAAACTAACAACGAAATTGTTTTTATTTTATATGTTTTAACAATTACTTAACATAAATATATAGGTTAGATTAGGTTTAAGAGAAGGGCATAAGCCATCCCAATCCATTCCGGATTACACCTGGGCCTCATGGGCCTGTTCTGCGCTCTATAATAAGGAGTCCCCATTCTACTGTAGGGTGCCTCCACCGATACCATGGAAACCTTCAAATTCGATTACGTCAAGAACCCAGTTTCTTCGATGTATCTCCTTAAGTTCCTCCAATTTGAGCCCCCAAAGAAATTCCATCCCCCGTATAATCTCCTGATTAAATGTTTGCCTTCTGACTTGGCTAAAAGCTGGGCTGTCTCGTCCTCTTCCTGACAGGCCCTGCTTGTTATATCGCTAACGATACCCATTCTTGCCTGGTGATTCCTTAACTCTGTATGTCCTGTTATCAAATAAACCAATCTCCGTAGTAATGGCCTACTCAATGTTAGGACCTCCTTTGTCCGTCTATCATCTGGGTCCCCACATAGAATTCTAGTCACCCTACCTACGGTAGAGTGCTGCCAATCTCTTGTATGCAATTCTATAGCCCACCGCCTTAGTTCGTTCTTAAAAACCTGAAATGGCTTCGAACTGTTTAGCGTGATGTTCGCCATTAATGCTCCCATCTTTGCTAGTCTATCTGCCTCAACATTTCCAGGAATTCCCTGATGTCCTGGAATCCATATTATCTCTATGCCCCCACATTGCGTGTATGAGTTAATCTCATCCTTGCATTGTAGTACAAAATGATGCATTGTTGAACCAAATGATTCCTCAGGGTCTCGATGACCTTCCTACTATCCGTGAATATACGAACCGGTAGTCTGTTATCGATTTCCTTCAACCATTTTATCCCTTCCGCAATAGCCACGATCTCACTCTGAAATACTGTGCTCTGATCCGGCAGGCGGTTTTTACATAAATATATAAAATCAATATAAATATGCAAAAAAGTAACTAGGGGTACCGGGGTACCCGGTCATTGACTAACGTATACATTTTTGGTCATTGACCGTAGGGTTAATTTGAAAAATCTCAAATTTGTTTAATGTTCTCAATATATATTGCCAAATAAAAATCTAAATTTAATTCCCAAAAACTAGCAGAAGGTCCTGCTGAATAAAATATTTTAGAATTTAAAGGTTTTATAAAATTCAAGATTTAAGGGTGTTGTGTTATAGAGAAGCATGTAGCCGAAATGCTGCCTAGGGGAAATTTCATCAAAATCGTACAACACAATTTGTTGTTTAGCAGTAACTGATTAATTCCATGAACAAGGACATGGTATTTTGCATATCCTTTTTTTTTGGATACTGTATAATATCTTTACAATCTCTTAAGTATAAATTGTTACAATTTTATTTCAAACTAATACCAACTGCCAGTATTTGCTTTCAATCATTCAGTCAACTGAAGAGTGGAAAAAAAAATTGATGTCATGAATAAAGTAATTCTGCGTATCAGTCAAATTAAATTCTTAGCCATTTCGCTTTTTATTGCCTACATAAATTGTGTTTTTATTTATTTTCCTTTGCAGAATTTTCAAAATGACTTCAGCCGGTGCCCAGGCCGATGTTAATCTATTGCATGCTTCCGTTTTATCAATGGTCGAATTCGATGATGATATTTTTGCTGCTGGCAATTGTTTCGATTGGAATGAACATCCTTCACAGCCGGGACTGTTTTGTCCGTTTGCCTATCGTTTGCCGCCACCCAATTTGGGTGCTATTTTGGCCAAAGATTTGGCCATGGAATATCACTATTTGGGAAATACGTCTGAGTGGTTTTTTCAGGCACGCAAAAATGCCGAAAAAGTTATAGCACGCAATGAACAATATTTAAAAGGTAAGCAGAAGAAGAAGAAGAGTTATTTATTTTAGTGCGAATATAAATTTTCATATAATAGATTTGTGTGCCCCTGAATACCCTGAACTTTTAAATTTATTTATACTTTTGGGCTGCATTGTTTGTGCTCTTAATTGTTCTTTTACATTCGCTTGAAATGATTGTTTGTGGTCGAGATGCTTTTGTATTCGCCGAAATTTGTTTAACGATTTTATTATACCCTCCAAAAAAGAATTTGTCATTCCGTTTGTAACGCATCGAAATATCCATCTCAGACCCCATAAAGTATATATATTCTTGATCAGTGATGAAATCTAAGACGAACTGAGCATGTCCGTCCGTCCGTCCGTCTGTGGAAAACACGATTCAGTCCAAACGAAAAGAGCTAGACTCTTGAAATTTGGCATAAATATATTTTAAAACTTAGAGCAGGTTAATTTCGAAGATGGGCTAAATCGGGCAAGAGGGAAAAATGTTCCCCTAAGAAGAACTAAACCAACCCAGAAAAAACAACATAATTTTTAAAGTTTTTTGGTTATTTTGTTAAGCAAATGATATATTTTTATGTCAAATATGGTCCAACGCCTTAAACTTGGAGCCATTAAATAAAATAAAAATATTTTTTGACCCCGCCCACTTCAGTGGGCGTTATTATAGGCAAAAATAGCATAAAAATTTAACAAATTGTTTTACTTAAGCCTACATTCCTTAAAAATAACACTTTTAAGCTTTAATGACGAAGCTGAGACTAAACCTGGTGCTACTCTGCCCTACCCTCTCCTTCCCCTTCGCCCCCTAAATGACCCTAACAAAAAAAAAATTTTTTTTTAAATTTTGTATATAATCATCCCAAGCATTTATCTTTAGAGTTTTATGACTGCCGATTTCTGCCCTACCTCCCCCCCCCCTCTTCCTTTGCCCCCTAAATGTCCCTACCAAAAAAAAATTTTTTTTTTAAATTTTGTATATAATCATCCCAAGCATTTATCTTTAGAGTTTTATGACTGCCGATTTCTGCCCTACCCCCCCCCCCCCTTCTTCCTTTGCCCCCTAAATGACCCTACCAAAAAAAAATTTTTTTTTTAAATTTTGTATATAATCATCCCAAGCATTTATCTTTAGAGTTTTATGACTGCCTGTTGCTGCCCTACCCCCTCCTCCCCCTTTGCCCGCTAAATGACCCTATAAAAAAAAAGAAATTTTAATTTTGTATATAATTATCCCAAGCATTTATTTTTAGAGTTTAATGACAAAGGTGAAATGTTTCCCCCACAGCCCTTGCCAGAGCGACCCCGCCAAAATACAGTTTTTATAGCCTCCAAAGCGAATTGTGATGAAGTCTAAGACGGTCTAGCAATGCCCATAGGTTCGTCTGTGCATGATATTGCATATTTTTGAACCCCGCCCCCTTTAGTGGGCGTTGACGTACGATATTATATAAAGGAACTCTGTCCCACCAAGTTAAACATTTCAAATTCACTTACTAAATATTTGGAGGGTATTTAAGATTCGACCCGGTCGAATATAACGTTTTTCTTGTTTTTCTTCTCATTTTTATACTTCAATTACCTTCATTTAGTTAAAATCTTTGTTAATAGAATTTCAGAAAAATTTTTATATATTTTTTATAGAAAAATTGGCAGGTGAACATTGTAATACAGCAAAAAAATGAATACAGCACACACACACACACATACTCGTACATTGTGTGATGCGAAGCTGGCACAGCAAAATTTCCAAAATGTGTATTTTAACACAAAAGCCAATTTAAATGGATTTTTTTCAGTTAAACTAAATTTGTTATTAAAAGAAAGAATTTTGCTGGATAAATTCAAGGAACAGAATTTCGCAGATTTTTTTCATAGATTCATTGAAAATTTTTAGATTACATATTACGAAACTATTTAATTGTATTAACGATGCTACTTAATTAAATCAATGGCATTATTTAATTTTTTTCAATCTATCAGTGAATTAATTTCATTGAATTAATGCAATTTCTTTATTCATTTGCTACCATAAATATGCTATCGAGCTTTTCTGATCAGCATTAGTGCACTTATGCGTTAATTCTTGTCAGCCAATTTCGATGACGAAACCATAGCATTGATCCCTTAGCATGCATGGGCAGCGCCCAGCAATATCATGTACAAGGTGGGCCAAAAGAAATCACTTTATTGGAAGATGTTTTCATTTTCTGTCAAATCTGTTTTGACAGATGTGAACTGAAAAGATGTAGAATACAAGTGAACAGGCCATGGAGCGATACACTCCCGAAAAACGCGGAATAATCGTGTCTATTTTTTTCCTTACAATACGTCTGTAGTGTTGGCGTAGCGCGAATTCCGTCGCCGACTCTCCGGTGGTCCGGCGCCGACTGGGCAAACACTACGCCGTTGGGCCACCAATCCTGAAGAGTATGGGAGCACACGAGACACTGCCAAAAGTAGCCTGCCCCGGAGCACCCATTCTGCCAAGAATATCACCGCTGTTGCCGAGGATATCGAGGTGTCGCCAGAAACATCGACCAGACGCCATGCCTTGCAATTAGCCACCAGCCGTTGGTCCCTAAGGCGAATTTTGCTCAAAGATCTGCACATGCTCCCGTACAAAGTCCAGTCCGTGCAGCAGCTGCTGCATGTCGACCGCCGAACGCGTGCAACCTATGCCCAAGTCATCCTCAAACTCGAGGACGAAGTGGACGGACCAAAATCATAATGAGCGATGAAGCTCAGTTCCACCTCAGCCGGTACGTGAACAAGCAAAACTACCGCTTTCGGGGTCACCGAAATTCCACGAGTGATGCACGAGGAGTCATTACACCCGCTCCAAGTGACTGCATAGTGCGCTGTTTACGCTGAAGGAGTCATCGGGCCATTTTGTTTCGAGGACGCTGCTGGTCAAACGGCAACAGTGAACGGTTCGCGTACCGAGTTTTTTCTGCCTCAATTAAACGTATTAGGACTGGAGGACATGTGGCTCCAACAGGAGAGAGCAACGGCACACACTGCAGGTGCCACAACCGATATTCTAAAGACGGTATTCCCGGCTGGCCTCATCTCTCATTTTGGCGCTTTACTCAGGCCCGCAAGATCACCCGGTTTGACCGTTTCAGACTTTTTTGGTAGTTTTTATTTTTTAAGTCCCGTGTTTACGTGAACAAGCCCGAGGTGCTGGAACCCCGCAAGGACAACATTCGACAGGAGTACGAAGTTCTGGCCGAAGTGATGAAAAATGCCACAAAAGGAGCCCGTGTAGCAATCAATTGTGACGGCGCCCATTTGGCCGATATCATCTACTCGGCTTGACCAATAAAATTCTATAGGTTCAAATAAACTTAATCAAAAAACAGAATCGAAGTTTTTCATTTCGAAAAATAATGAGAGCCAAACAACATCGTAGGACTTCTTTTGGCCCACTTCGTACTCAAGAGCTCACCCTGTTTCGATGGTTCTGTAGTAAAAATAAGTCAGCAAAGTAATTTTGATTATTTTCCTAGTATCATTAAAATTATGTCGTTGTATTAATTAAATTAGTTCATAGCATTAACGAAACTATTTTATTTGTTTGACGAAATTTTCTTTAAACTAAGTTTAAAGCAACACGTTTCATTAATCCAAGAACCATCTGAAAATATTTGAAATTTAATGAAACTTTTTATTAGACTTAGATGCAATCTAAGATGATCTAGCCACTCGTCCATCCGTTTGTGAAAATCACGATTCAGTCCAAATAAAAGGAGCCAGACCCCGTAAACTTGGCATGGATAGAAGTGCTGTGGCAATTACTTCTATGCCATCGTCTGATCATAAATTATTTTTAAGGAAATCCTTCTCTGCTTGGTACGAGTAGATTGGGGGAAAAAATATTTGTCGATTATGAACACGGTATTCCATCCGATGACACGTAATTGTAGCGATGCAAAATCGTTCATAAAAACATCGTCAACTTAATACATTTTATTTACATAAAGACTCTTCATTATTTCCATGCAATAATCACAAAAAATATTCATATTCTACTTGCAGCATTTCATTTGTATTCCAACAAAACGGACGAACGTATCGAAGATGATACACTGGCTGTTAAATATGAGGACGGCAGATGGTCGAAGCCCTATTACGACTGCGGAGGCGGCAACATATGGATGTTAACGTATACTGTTCCATTTTTCGGTTATGAAAATTCAACATATCATTTCAAGTAAGTGTGCAATTTTGGAGTGTAAGAAGAGCAAACAGATACAAGCGAAATTAATTAAAATTTCTGTTGTTTTAAGGAGTTCTTTAATTTGCACAAAAACGAGAAAATTATTATTTTATTTATATTCAGTAGATAAAAGGTTAAAACCCTTGCCTTTTCATGCAGCATCTTAAATGCTGCCAAATAACACCGACAAAATAATATAATATTATAAGAATTTTAAGGTGAAAGTAAAAGTCTACCGGCGCACAGTGGAGCAAAACAGGCATTTGTGAACGATAGGTGCGACTCAAATAAAATGTATAAGGACAGTAGTATCTGTATCAAAGTCTGCAATGCAAACTTCCTAAATTTTTCTAAAAAGGGTCTAGTGGGTCTCAACATACGACACTTTTGTAAAGAAAAATATGTATACGATGGATTGTGATATTTAGGTTTCTCGTCAGAATTCTTATGTTATTATACTACTGTAAATATATTATATTTAAGAATAGTAGGCTTTGAAACTCATACAAAACTAAATAAAAAATTTCATAACAGTTTGATTTAGATTTTATTTTTCATTTTTCTTGTTATCCAATGGATTTCTGATTGTATAAAGATGTAGAAAAATAAAATAGATTCATATCGAATATACTTTATTTGTTGGTTTAGTTTTGTATGAGTTTCAAGGCCTACTATTCTTATTCTGTTGTTATTTTTGAAAATAATTTGTAATTTACAAGTTGTGAATTCTCAGATGGTTTTCGGAAGTATATGCATAAGATAAGAGGTTTTTAACTTTTCAAAACTGTGGTTAAAGTCTACTGACGATTTGGTAAAGCACCAATGAAATGCATATAGACATTGCTTAACCACCAACAAATAAATTTCATTTATATATAAAAATATTTTTATAAAAATACTTTTCATAAAAAAAATTTTATGAATAAAAATATTTTTTATAAAAAAATTTTTAGAAACAAAATTATTTTTTATAAATAAAAAAATATGAATCTATATAAAAATATTTTTCATATTTTAAAAAAAAAAAATATATTTTAAATAAAAATATTTTCTTTATATAAAAATATTTTTGTTTAATAAAAATTTTTTTTATTTATATAAATATTTTTTATTATTATTTACACTGCCGCTCAGTTGATTAGGTTCACATTTTTTTTAACATTCAAGTTGAATTTTTTCGGAACATAAAAAATTTATTGATTATTTTAGATTTTTTAATGGTAAAATATAACATTATATATGATTACAAATGCAAAAATTGCATCAATAGTCAATCAGTTTTTTTTAGTATATTTCTTTTGAAAATAACATGCTTTTAAACATCGAATTTTTAGCTCACTTGAATAGGTTCAACACCATTAATTGAAAAAATTAAGGAGAAAAATTTTATTTATTTTAATTCTTTTAATTTGAAATGATTTTTATAATGTTTTAATACAAATTTAATAATGAGTATTTCCTCTTTTATTTGATATCTTCAAAAATACGATTTGGGAGGGAATTGTAGAGATTCTCAATTATTGATAATGAAATTTCGTCCCATGCTTTTTTAATTCCTTCAATTAAGGCTTCTTTTGTTTGGTATTGCCTGCCTGACTCGTACACTTTGCGAGAAAACATTCCCCACACATTTTCTATTATATTCAAGTCAGGAGAATACGGTGGCCACTCCAAAATATTGACATTCTGTCCACGAATCCATTCTTTTACAACCCTTGCAGTGTGGATCGGGGCATTATCCTGTTGGAACTCCCATGGAACAGGTCCGAAGAGAGTTGAAAAATGTGGAAACGCCGTTTCAAGCACTGCTTTGTAGTTATTTGCGTTCATTTTGGAAGAAAGAAACTGGAGGTCAATGGTACCATAATATGAGATCGCTCCCCACACCATCCCACTACCCTCACAGCTATGCAGACGATTAAGGTAACGTTCCTCTTTTCGCAAATCGTGGAAATAATAATTATATCCATCTGGACCCTCCAAATTGAACTTTTTTTCATCAGAAAAAACAACACGATGCCATTTCTTTTTGTAACTCATGTATTTACGTGCAAACCGGAGTCGTTTTTCTTTGTGAGTAGCATTTAGAGGTGTTTTTTTTTAATTTTTAATCTTTTCAAATGCTTGGCACTTCGAATGATGCGTTTTACTGTGGCTAGACTGGCAGTAACACCTGTTTTTGCTTTTATTTTTGCAGCCGAATCGCTAGAATTGGAGGCAGCTCTTATGATAGCCCTTCTGTCCGCTTCTGTTGTGACTTTGCGCGTACGCCCTTTCATGTTTTTTCCATAATCTGATTGGTGTCTTATAAAATTACTGACAACATTTTGGCTTCGTCCAATTTTTTTTTTGCAATTTTTCTATGGCTTAGGCCAGTTTCTAAAAACGCTTTAATTTTGCCTTTTTCTTCTTCATTTAATGACTTGTTGCGTCCCATTTTTAATAAAAAACCTTGAAATATATTGCAAATACTCACAAACACTTAAATCGATATTAATATTATTCACTGCTAACGGCAAACTGATTATTTGTTTAATGAACCTATTCAAGTGAGCTAAAATTTACATGTATTTTTTCAGAGTTTTTACATTAAAACCACAAATTGCAAAAGTTTTTTATTGTACCGTTATTTTTTTTTTGTTCTAAATTATTTTCATTCAAAATATCTCTCAATTTTACCATAAATAATATATTCTCTTAAAGCGTATATTAAGAGATATTAAAATAAAAATGTAATAATTTGTGAACCTATTCAACTGAGCGGCAGATACAAAAATATTTTTTATAAACAAAAATTTTTAAGCATCAAAATACTTTTTATAAATAAAAATATTTTTCTTATACAAAAATATGTTTTATAAAAATATATTAACTAAAAATATTTTTTATAAATAAACATATTTTTTATAAATAAAAATATTTTTTATAAAAAAATTTTTATAAAAGTACTTAAAAAAGTTTTTTATAAAAAAATATTTATAAATAAAAAATTTTGCATAAATAAAAATATATTTTTTTTATAACTAAAATTATTTTCTGTATATAAAAACATTTTCTGTAAATAAAAATATTTTTTTTAAATAAAAATATTTTTTAAAAATTATATTTTTTTTTATACATAATTTTTTATAAATAAAAGTACCTTTTATAATTAAATATGTAATACCAGCTAAAACTAGAATTAGTTTCAAATGTTGTATAAATAAAATGATTTCATAATCAATAACCAGGATATTGTTAATAATCACTCCCTGATGCGTCGAAATTACACAATTATTGTAGAGCAGAAGTGTTTACAAAACAAATTTATATATATTTACTTTATAGGAAAAGAGACAAAGTCCTTTTCGCCCATTTATTACATTAAGACATTTTTCTTAAATGCACTAGTACTTGGGCCAATGCATTGCAGAAGGTTGATTGACATTGAAATCCTTATCTACCTTTTCACTGTTGATTCGCTTTATATTTTTATTTATGTGTTTGTTTGTAACGAAACAGGCATCATTTACAAGTTATTTCTAATCTTAATAACTAGATCATTTTTTCCATTTTTAGAAGTGACTTTACAGATTTCGGTGGAAATGATAGTCAAAAAATTTAGCTTGAAATACTAAACGGAATGGAAAGTTCCAAGTTTCGTAATTTTTACGAAATTCTAAAGAAAATGTATTTCTAAAAAGAAAAATTTTCAAACTTAAAAATATAAATCTTAACGTGAATATTAATTAATGCAAAGAGCCTGAAAATAAATATTTTTTCACTTAGAAAATATGTGGATTTTTTTTTATTATTTTAAAAGTTTGTGACGTTTAATGTCCTTGTAATGTCTGTCATAGGCTCTACTTGAGTCAATAAAGGACACGTAACTCAAAGACCTTAATGAGAGGCAAGAAGTTTTTTCATGTTTCAGTTTAATTGAAAATTTCTGTTATCGCTCCAATCTATTTAGCATCGCCTTCTTAAAAAAAATATCTCAAACTGAAATGTTTTTGTCAACAACCTTTCTGCATAACACTGTCACTCCATCAGTAGAACGGCATTCCCTTAATTATATCTGATGTACATTCAAGAAAAATAAGAGTATTTTGTTTTTTTTTTTTTTTTTGTAAACAACCTTTTTATGTCATATTATAAAACTCTAATAAAGCGAATGCCTAAATAAATATAGTTGATTTTTATTAAGAACATAAAAAGCAATTATTTGTTGAATCTGATTAACGCTCATTTTGCTAAAAAGAATTTTTTTTCTACTTGTTTAATGTAAGAAAAAAATATATATATTGCGCACAAAATAAACAATTTAATTTCTTTTAAGCATTGAGGAGGACACTCGGGCATTTAAAAAAAAATTATATAGCATACAGTGGGAGATTTGCGAATTACATAAATTGAAAGAGAAAATTGTGTGCAATTGTTTTGGAAGACCTTCACATAGAAATATGAAAGAAAATATTAATTATTGAGATAAGAATTTCTTTATTAGACACAAGTTCAAATCTGCAATCTGTAAATAATTTTTTGTTTATAAATTTTTATTAAGTGTAAAATATTAGAATATTTTAAATCATCAAACTAGCAGAACGAATCAGCACTGATTTCGAGGCCGCTACGCTCAACTTAAAAATAATTTTAATTTAATAAAAGTTCTTAAAAAAATAATTTGCAGATTGTAGATTTAAACTTGAATCCAATAAAGGAATTCTTATGTTAATCATGACAAGTAAAAACGTGATATTCGACCGGGTCGAATCTTAAATACCCTTCAAATATTTAGTAAGTAAATCTAAAATGTTTAACCTGGTGGGACAGAGTTCCTTTAAGACATCTCTGTACCCAATTTTAAATCTCTATTTTCACTGAGTCCTTCCGGGAAGGGCCGGTAGGGGAGACATTTCACCTCTGCAAGATCAGAGAACATCTCAGCTTTTTATAGGCTTAAGGAATACATATTGTTCAATATTTACACTATTTTTGCATATAATATCGTACGTCAACGCCCACAAAAGAGGGCGGGGTCCAAACATGTTTTCCATAGACGGACGTATGGGCATTGCTAGATCGTCTTACACTTCATCACTGATCAAGAAAATATATACTTAATGGGTTACAATTCTTTTTGGAGGGTATTAAAGCTGTATTTTGTCGAGGTCCACCTGGCAAGGGCCGTGGGGGAGACATTTCACCTTTGCCATAAAAGTCTAAAAATATATGATGACATAATTAAATATAAAAATTCTTTTTAATTTATTTTTTTATTTCTTTTAATAGGGTCATTTAGGGGGCAAAGGAGGAGGAGGGGGTAGGGCAGAGGAGTACCAGGGTACGTCTCAGCTGCCTCACTAAAGCTTAAAAATGTTATTTTTAAAGAATGTAGGCTTAAGCAAAACCAATTTGTTAAATTTTTAAACTATTTTTGCATATAATAACACCCACGAAAAGAGGCGTGGTCCAAAATTTTTATATTTTTGATTTTATGACTTCTTTGATATAAAAATATATCATTTCCTTAACAAAATTAAAAAAAAACTTTAAAAATTATGTTGTTTTTTAGAGGTTGGTTGAGTTCTTTTTAGAGGAACCCTTTTCCCTCTTGCCCGATTCAGCCGATTTCCGAACTTAGCCTTCAAAATATATGTATATACAGTAGTCGCTCGGTTATATGAACTAATTCAAACAGAGAATGGAGAAGTTCACTAAATGGAGAGAATAAAAACTAAGTAATTCATATGACTTTTATTAAATTAAGTTTTTATTTGTAATGTTTTTTAATAATTAAGGAACATGAAAGAAGTCGGTTATATTTTTTTTGTACTTGTTTTGCTTCAAGAGATTTTGCCTTGTCCCTGCATTTGCGCAATACCAAAATATCATTAATATCAGATATAATATTTTCACTCCAAGCAATAACTTTATTGAATGCTTCGATTGCCTCCGTTTTGCCTTCCCTATCACCAGAAGCATTTGTACAGGGCAAGAATATAAGACGTGCTTTTTCGGTTTTTCTTCCAGGTGCACTTTTTTCACTTCTTAAAACGTATGTTTTGTCTGGAAGCAGTTTCCAAAATAGGGCAGTTTCGTCCGCTTTGTAAATTTCATCATGCATTAAATTGAGTTCTTTTTTAAAAGGTTCTACAAACTCCGGACGATAATTTTTCACCGGATATCTATAAAAACCGTATACCAAATCGTCGCTTAAATTTCTGCAGCCACATCTATCACTTGCAGTAATAGAACTTTTTTCTTTCAATTGGTCGTTTAAATATTTTGCTTTTGTTGATTGAACCAATGATATAGCTTCGCCTCCTCCAACGACATTTCAGCTTCTCTCAATGTTCTCCTTTTAATTTTTCCTTTACTTTTTGCAGTCACTTCCAAAATCGGATTTTTATTTTTCTTAATAGCACAAATTGTTGACTTGGCCACTTCATATCTGTGTGCAAGAGAAGTAACGCTTGCACCTTTATCCAAAATGTCACTTTTTTCCAGAGCTCAGATTTACTCGATTTTACTCGCGAGTGAAAAATACTCGCGAAGAAGAGTACTCGAAGATTACGAGTGTTACAAAAAGTTTACTCTCCACTCGTTTGTTTTAGGTGGGAGTACTCGCGAGTACTCCTTTTTAAAAAATTAGAGTGGGAGTAAAAATCTTCGAAATAGAGTGAGAGTTTACTCTTAAGAGTAAAATCGAGTGGAAAAATAGAAACTGTGTGTCTTTGCTGACTTGTGTGTGCGTGTGGTTTTTGTGTACTCTTTCAGTCTTACCATACTTGCTGATACACACACACACGCACACATACAAATCAGCAAAAACAAACAGTTTCTATTTTTACACTGTATGAGGAAGACTGAAAGAGTACTCGGCAAGAGTATAATCTGCTCGATTTCGAGCGTATTTTACTCGCACTCGAAATCGAGCGAAGCATATGCGCTCTTATTCGAGTGCCATAGAAAAATCGAGTACACTCGATATTTTTTTTTCACTCGCAGGAGTACTCGCGCTCGAGCGAGTTTCACTCTCTACTCGAATTCGAGCGAAGATTTCGGAGCTCTGCTTTTTTCAGATAACCTTAACACCTTGCGCTTCATCTTCGATGCACTATGTAACAAACAATAAAGACTTCAAAAACCTTTTTTTGTATTCGTACGCACACGCTTATCTCGGGGAAGAACCGATTTTTAATATGTAAGATAATCACTCAACAACTCAACACTCAAAACATTAACAAAATCAACAGTTTGAGGTTCTTCACTTATTTCGGGGAAGAACATACTTCCAATAAGACAAACATTTAAAAAAAATTAACGGTTGAAAGCTGTTCACATAACAGAGATAGGCTGTGTTCACTCTTTAGAACTCCATGTGTTTAAATTTTGTTGTTCACTATTCTGGATGTTCACTATTCTGGATGTTCATATAACCGAGCGGCTACTGTATATACCGAATTTTAAGAGTCTGGCTCTTTTCTTTTGAACTGAATCGAGATTCCCACAGACGGACGGACGGACGGACCGACGGACATGGCCAGATCGTCTTAGATTTCATCACTGATTAAGAATATATATATATTTAATGGGATTTCAAATGGATATTATACACATATTAGCTGGAATTTTACATATTCTTTGCGGACAAAGTCGCCGATAACAGCTAGTTTATAATAAACATGTTAGTGAGGTTAAAGAAAAATTATACGAAGTTAAGGTCGATAATAAATGTTGGTTTTTGAAAGTTTGCAATTAATGTTAAAAGTTCTGAATTTTACATGGAAGAAGCTGAATTTTTAATTAAAAACCTAATAAAAAAATTTATAAACCTTAAAGAAAACTTAAAATAAACTTAAATTCAAAAATCTTTAAATTTAAAGATTTAGAAAAAAAATCAATGAGTGTTCGAACTCACGGGCGATGTGTTGACACCTTTTTGTTACACGGTACCTATTCGATTTCTATGAACACAGACCCACAAACCCGGAGGTAGAGTTAATATAAAGTATTTCATGAAAAAGAATAGTTTATTGAATTGAATTTTACTTTGTATAATTCATTAATGTTGTGTTTTCAACACAGTTAAAATTGGTCTGTGATAGCTAAAATATGAAACATAAACTTTTGATTGTATCCTATCGATATAAGGTGAGAAAACAGCGTCAATTGTAGTTCCTTGGATAGTAGTTGGGGACTCTAACGAAGTATTCATGGTAAGCCCGAATTCATCGTAGAGGAATTCGATAAGAGGTAGTGCTTCTACGGTTGAAAAATTCGTATTAAAGTCACCACCCATTATTATTGGCATTGAAAAATAGTCCTCTTCTAGTTCGCGTCAACCATTTTCGGTGTAGGGCAGAAGTGAAAAATGAATAAATTTTATTATATTCTGGACAGACTGGCTGAGCAAGAAACTGTGCCTGCTCTCTCTTTTTCCTCCGATATTCTGCCATATATTTTCTTTTTCTTTTAATACCGACGCACTAAGTAGATGCACTCAAAATGAAAAAAATACTTAATACTTTTTATTTATTTTATATTAAACCCACAAAAAACAAAGAGAATGCCAAGCAACAGACAAATGTACATACATACATTGTTATGTTTGTACATAAGCTACATACGTTGCTGTCTTGCTATCTCATTTTTATATATGTACGTATAACCACGTCACTATTCTCTTTGCTATTCATAAGACAAAACCGAAGATCAACATAAAACACTTTTCTAATATTACTCCAAATTAATACTGCGAATTAAAACACTTAAATCTCCGCTCGCCGATATCGGATTGCCTTAATTTTTGGCCTAAACTCTTCGTCGAAACCCACACTAGCGTTTTAGTCCAAAAATTAATAAAATCGGCAATGAATTTCCGGAGAAAATCGCGTGGGAAAGTTATATGAAAATTGCCCATTAATCACTTTCAATACCGACTGCCAAGCAACGAACAAACAAACTCTTACATCTTACACCTTACACTTGCGTATGTATTGAAACTGATAGTTTACTGCCCTAGAGGCGCGCGTACAGATGTTAACACATCAAAAAACAACATCTTAACTGATAGCCCACATTATGGCAAAGTCCCTTTGGTAAAATCATAACAACATGTTCTCAAATGGTTTGCTGGGTAATCACACATACCCATGCACACGTGTGTCACTAAACAAAAGAATATTTATGTTTTAGGCATGTAGGTTGTTATCACAGTTGTTAAAGTAAAATGTTTAAAATTGCTTTTCTTTTTGTATGTAGTAATAATTTTAACGAACATTTTATATTGCTATATTAAATTTGAATTAAGATTCTATAGGCTAATTGTTCGAAATTTTAATTTAAATCTCAGAAAGACATGAAAAATATTCCAAGGCACAAAGGCAAGTCAACATCAGTTTTTATTCAACTTACACAGCAGAGCAGAACAGCTGTTTTCGAAAGACGCAACCCTTTCATCATCAGTGCTCATGTGTATTGTGTTTGTCACCACTTATTAGGTGGCTTAGTTGAATGTGATAACAGTTCCTATTTACACAAATTTTATTGTGAAAAAGAATACGGGAACTGTATCAACCTGATGTTAACATGTTATTGTTATAATACCCGTGTTACCGTTTGATTATTTTTCTTCATGTCCCATTTTTCTGAATTTTTTTGTTCCATCATACCTAAGTCAAACTTTTTTGGTTTGAATTTTATACTTAAGTACATGTGAACGTTTTTCCAATTTTTATTATTGGGTAGCTCAAGCCATAGCTTAAATTTGTATGTAGTAATAATTTTAACGAACATTTTATATTGCTATATTAAATTTGAATTAAGATTCTATAGGCTAATTGTTCGAAATTTTAATTTAAATCTCAGAAAGACATGAAAAATATTCCAAGGCACAAAGGCAAGTCAACATCAGTTTTTATTCAACTTACACAGCAGAGCAGAACAGCTGTTTTCGAAAGACGCAACCCTTTCATCATCAGTGCTCATGTGTATTGTGTTTGTCACCACTTATTAGGTGGCTTAGTTGAATGTGATAACAGTTCCTATTTACACAAATTTCAAACGGTAACACGGGTATTATAACAATAACATGTTAACATCAGGTTGATACAGTTCCCGTATTCTTTTTCACAATAAAATTTGTGTAAATAGGAACTGTTATCACATTCAACTAAGCCACCTAATAAGTGGTGACAAACACAATACACATGAGCACTGATGATGAAAGGGTTGCGTCTTTCGAAAACAGCTGTTCTGCTCTGCTGTGTAAGTTGAATAAAAACTGATGTTGACTTGCCTTTGTGCCTTGGAATATTTTTCATGTCTTTCTGAGATTTAAATTAAAATTTCGAACAATTAGCCTATAGAATCTTAATTCAAATTTAATATAGCAATATAAAATGTTCGTTAAAATTATTACTACATACAAATTTAAGCTATGGCTTGAGCTACCCAATAATAAAAATTGGAAAAACGTTCACATGTACTTAAGTATAAAATTCAAACCAAAAAAGTTTGACTTAGGTATGATGGAACAAAAAAATTCAGAAAAATGGGACATGAAGAAAAATAATCAAACGGTAACACGGGTATTATAACAATAACATGTTAACATCAGGTTGATACAGTTCCCGTATTCTTTTTCACAATAAAATTTGTGTAAATAGGAACTGTTATCACATTCAACTAAGCCACCTAATAAGTGGTGACAAACACAATACACATGAGCACTGATGATGAAAGGGTTGCGTCTTTCGAAAACAGCTGTTCTGCTCTGCTGTGTAAGTTGAATAAAAACTGATGTTGACTTGCCTTTGTGCCTTGGAATATTTTTCATGTCTTTCTGAGATTTAAATTAAAATTTCGAACAATTAGCCTATAGAATCTTAATTCAAATTTAATATAGCAATATAAAATGTTCGTTAAAATTATTACTACATACAAATTTAAGCTATGGCTTGAGCTACCCAATAATAAAAATTGGAAAAACGTTCACATGTACTTAAGTATAAAATTCAAACCAAAAAAGTTTGACTTAGGTATGATGGAACAAAAAAATTCAGAAAAATGGGACATGAAGAAAAATAATCAAACGGTAACACGGGTATTATAACAATAACATGTTAACATCAGGTTGATACAGTTCCCGTATTCTTTTTCACAATAAAATTTGTGTAAATAGGAACTGTTATCACATTCAACTAAGCCACCTAATAAGTGGTGACAAACACAATACACATGAGCACTGATGATGAAAGGGTTGCGTCTTTCGAAAACAGCTGTTCTGCTCTGCTGTGTAAGTTGAATAAAAACTGATGTTGACTTGCCTTTGTGCCTTGGAATATTTTTCATGTCTTTCTGAGATTTAAATTAAAATTTCGAACAATTAGCCTATAGAATCTTAATTCAAATTTAATATAGCAATATAAAATGTTCGTTAAAATTATTACTACATACAAATTTAAGCTATGGCTTGAGCTACCCAATAATAAAAATTGGAAAAACGTTCACATGTACTTAAGTATAAAATTCAAACCAAAAAAGTTTGACTTAGGTATGATGGAACAAAAAAAATTCAGAAAAATGGGACATGAAGAAAAATAATCAAACGGTAACACGGGTATTATAACAATAACATGTTAACATCAGGTTGATACAGTTCCCGTATTCTTTTTCACAATAAAATTTGTGTAAATAGGAACTGTTATCACATTCAACTAAGCCACCTAATAAGTGGTGACAAACACAATACACATGAGCACTGATGATGAAAGGGTTGCGTCTTTCGAAAACAGCTGTTCTGCTCTGCTGTGTAAGTTGAATAAAAACTGATGTTGACTTGCCTTTGTGCCTTGGAATATTTTTCATGTCTTTCTGAGATTTAAATTAAAATTTCGAACAATTAGCCTATAGAATCTTAATTCAAATTTAATATAGCTTTTCTTTTTGTTGTAAAATTCGAGCCAACAAAAGTGAACTGCATTGTGTTTGTTGTACAATTAACACCACCTGTGAAATTGATTTATATGGGGTGTGCCAGTGATTATGAGCCATTATTTTTATATATTTTTTTATTGGCGACAAGCATAACAAAACAAGCAAAGCAACTAGAAGTAAATATTTACGTTTTGAAGTTGTTGGCAAAGAATTTTAAAATGGCAATAAAGTGTCGCTTCTAACTCCACCAAATATACATCGTGAGTTGATTATATTAAGCGTACGTATAAGTATAAGGGGTAAAGTTATAAATATATTATGCGATAAAATTAGTAATTTTTATTTCCTGAAGATGTTAACAAGCTGTTAACGAAATAATGAATAAAAATTATAAGAAATAATATTTTATAAAAAACGACCACAAGCTGGATTAATATCACAATAATATTAGTAAATGAAATAAAAACTTAAAAACATGAGATTAAAGTAGAAGTAATTTACAAAAAAAAATAATGATTTATAACATGAGAAAATTAATTTATAAGCCTCTTATGAATAATTTTTTTTTATAAGTAAACTGTAATTAAAAAAACAATTAAATTAAATCAATGCAATAAGAACTGATAAGAGTATTATAAAATCATACCCTATTACACAAAAGGAGAAAAAAAAATCAGATAAAACAAGCAAGTAAGAACGGGTCGAATCCTAAATACCCTGCAAATGTTTAGTAAATAAAAGCTCTATTTTATAGGTGTCACTCCGGGAGGGGCCGTGGGGCAGAAACTCACCTGTGCCATATAATGTCTTCTGTAAGTCAATTCTTTTGGTGTTATCAAGTGAAAGAAATTTTTTTTTGGGTCATTCAGGGGTCAAAGGTGAGGGAAGAACATCTCAACTTCGTCATGAAAGCTTTAAAATTTTATTTTTAAGGAATATAGGCTTTAATTATACAATTTGTAAAATATCTACACTATTTTTGTTACTTGGCGGGGCCCAAAAATAGATTTTTCCGCTTTTCTGGCTCCAAGGTCAACGTTTTGAATTTTCTTTGACATCAAAATATAGATATCATTCGCTTAACAAAATTACAAAAAAAAAAAAAAAACTTTAAAAATTATGTTGCATTCTAGAGGTTGCTTTAGTTCTTCTTAGGGGAACTTTTTTCCCTCTGGCATCGTTTTAGCCCATTTCCTCACTTGGCCTGTACTATTCATCACAATTTACATATACATATATACCAAATTTTAAATGTCTGGCTCTTTTTGTTTGAACTGTATCGTGATTTTCAGAGAGAAAATGAAAGGTAAGACTCCCTATTATCAATTAAAAAAAAAAGTTTCAAAAAGTATGTTTTTGGGGCAAAAACATACTTTGGTTTCTATGGGCTGTGGGTAGTGGGCGTGGCCAATTTTGATGAAACTTTTTTTTATTCTTAATTCAGGTTATAAAAGGCTCTGTGCCAAATTTCAAAAGCTTTGTGCCAAAAATAAATTTTTTGTTCTATGGGCGGTGGGTGTTGGGCGTGGCCAATTTTGATAAAACTTTATATTTTTCTTAATTGAGGTAATAAAAGGCTTTGTGCCAAATTTCAAAAACTTTGTGCCAAAAATAAATTTTGGGTTCTATGGGCGGTGGGTAGTGGGCGTGACCAATTTTGATGAAACTTTTTTTTATTCTTAATTCAGGTTATAAAAGGCTCTGTGCCAAATTTCAAAAGCTTTGTGCCAAAAATAAATTTTTTGTTCTATGGGCGGTGGGTGTTGGGCGTGGCCAATTTTGATAAAACTTTATATTTTTCTTAATTGAGGTAATAAAAGGCTTTGTGCCAAATTTCAAAAACTTTGTGCCAAAAATAAATTTTGGGTTCTATGGGCGGTGGGTAGTGGGCGTGACCAATTTTGATGAAACTTTTTTTTATTCTTAATTCAGGTTATAAAAGGCTCTGTGCCAAATTTCAAAAGCTTTGTGCCAAAAATAAATTTTTTGTTCTATGGGCGGTGGGTGTTGGGCGTGGCCAATTTTGATAAAACTTTATATTTTTCTTAACTGAGGTAATAAAAGGCTTTGTGCCAAATTTCAAAAACTTTGTGCCAAAAATAAATTTTGGGTTCTATGGGCGGTGGGTAGTGGGCGTGACCAATTTTGATGAAACTTTTTTTTATTCTTAATTCAGGTTATAAAAGGCTCTGTGCCAAATTTCAAAAGCTTTGTGCCAAAAATAAATTTTGGGTTCTATGGGCGGTGGGTAGTGGGCGTGACCAATTTTGATGAAACTTTTTTTTATTCTTAATTCAGGTTATAAAAGGCTCTGTGCCAAATTTCAAAAGCTTTGTGCCAAAAATAAATTTTTTGTTCTATGGGCGGTGGGTAGTGGGCGTGGCCAATTTTAACCCTAACACTCCTGACACGGGTACCCGGGTACCCGAGCGCACTTTAAAGTAAAATAACTTTTTAACGATAAAAGATACAAAGTTGAGGTTTCGCAAGTTCCTTAAACTATTTATTTTCTAAACATTTTTGTCTTTCTAAGCTTTCCTAACTTTTTTGGCTAGGCTGTGGATTCACCGAAAGTCAAATATTCCTTACCCTCCTGATGAGGGTACCCGGGTACCCGTAAGCAAATTAAGGCATTATATATAGAAAAAGTAATGGTAATGGTTATATTTTTTATTTTATTTTAAGTTTTTATATTTAATTAATAATTTTTATATTTAACTTGGTACTGGTATTATAGCGTAAACTTTAGAAAATTAACATTCGGTGCAGCGTGGATCAATTATTTTGCTATGTGTGTTACATATTGGCCGTTGGCAACTATCATACACTTTACGTGTTTTGCGATTTGATTTTGGATCCATACAAAGGTAACACCGGCCTTTTACTGGTATCCGACCAGTTTTATCCCGTTTTGATATTTCCAATGGGCCTGCCGCATTCTGAGACATTTCCTTATGGATGGTTATATTAGTCATAAGTTCGAGAGCTGCTCGGACGTTGCGGAATCGTGTTATATGATTGTCATTGTCTCTTTTTTTCATATTTTCAGTTGCCAATTCTACACCAAGTGATGTCAAAAACCACGACGGGAGCTTTGAGCTTTTTTGACATTTGGATTGAGGCTAGAGAATATACAAAATGCCCCTAAAGTAGCCACGTCAATTATGTTGAAAAAAAGGGCCAATGGCCATCTATTTGTTTTACGTTTTGTACTATATTTTGACACCATTTGGTCCATAACATCTACTCCGCGTTTTGTTTTATTGTAAAATTCATTTATTTCTTCCTTTCCATTAAAAGCTGGCTCCCCTCGAGTATAGTGCATTGTCGACAACAAATGAACACTTTTGTTCTTCTTAGTTACAACAGACAAAAGAGTCCCGTTCTTACTAAAACCATATCGTTGCGTTCCTACAGCATCAGTTGCGTTTGGCCGTAGCTCTTTCGGAATATACGGTTTGTTTTTACGAAGGGTACCAACAAGACTTATTCCTCTCATTTGAAGCCGATTGGCCAAAGGGAGCGACGTAAAAAAATTATCAGTTGTTATATTTATTCCGGATGCTTTGTAAAAATCTACCAGAGCTAAAACAATATTTTCTCCCACATTTACTTGTCGCTGACCACCTGGCGGTTTACCTGTATAAATAATTCCAGTCAAAGGGTACCTATTGGCTGTGTTGCACAACCAAAATATTTTAATCCCATACTTAGCCGGCTTTGAGGGAATGTATTGTCCTGCAGCACTTGTTGAAGGTCCAGATATTGATCCCACACCATTAGGTTCAGCTTCAAATGCATTTAACTTCATAACATGTGCACTACGTTTGCGCGACATTATTAAAAATTAGAAAAACAAACTCGTCCGCACGCGTCAACAACAAACATAGAATTAGGAATGCAAAAAATGCCAAACACACAAAGAATTGATATTTTATATTTAAATAACAATCATGGGATCCCCCAAATTACAACACAACGCATTGTTTTGATATTTAAATCGTAACGGAAAAAGTATTATTCACGGGTACCCGGGTACCCTTATCAGGAGTCTACGTATAAAAATGTTATCAGTACGGTTAGGGTTAATGAAACTTTATTTTATTTTTAATTGAGGTAATAAAAGCCTCTGTGCCAAATTTCAAAAGCTTTGGGCCAACAATAAATTTTGGGTTCCATGGGCGGTGGGTAGTGGGCGTGGCCAATTTTGATGAAACTTAATATTTTTCTTAATTGAGCTAACCAAAGCCTCATAGCAAAATTTCAACATTCTACGAGTACTCCTTATATATTTTGCCAAACATTGTATGAACAAATCCCTCTGTGCGACGGATGGACTTGGCTAGATCGTCTTAGATTTCATCGTCATTGGTCTAGAATATATATACTTTATGGGGTCTTGGAGGGAAATTTCACAAAGTGAATAGAATCTCCAATTCTATTTTGGAGCGTATAAAAATAAAAAATTTTCACTCTAAGTAAAAAAGTTTTAATGATTAAGTTAAGCAGTTTTGTTTTTCAGCCCCGAGTTCAAATCCGCGAATATACAAATAATATCTTTATTTTAGGAATTTATTTCGGAAGTTCGGTGAGCAGTTTATTTCACGTTTGAGGCCGGTCAATTGGCCGCCTATATCGTACAACTTAACGCCTTTAGACTATTTTTTATGGGACTATGTTAAGGATGCCGCTAATAGAACAACTCCAAAACTATTGACCAACTGGAAGACGATATTGAAAAGTTTATTATTGAGATACCGGCCGATATGTTGGAGAGACTAGGCAAAAATTGCAGCCGCGACAAACTAAATATATATTTCTATGTGCTTTTTTCAAAATCAAATCCGAAAGAAATCACTATTTTAATGCTCGCCAGAATATTAAATTGTGGAGAATAAATTTTACCGATTTAAATAAATATTTACGGAAATATATTTTTATAATGACGATGTGTTTTGTTTGGCTGGAATCTAATTAATTTTCTTGTGGTCCTGATTACGACTAAAACATCTTTCTGGCTATAAAATAACAAAATTCGGACTAACAAAAAAATTTAACTGAATTTAATATGAGAATCTCTGTATTTGTTTTCTGTTGCTCGGTGTTTGCTTTGCCATGATTCTAATGAAAAAAGCAAAACTACTGCTGAGGTTTAATATAATTGAAAGAAAATTGCAAGTTGCAATGCACATGCTGCTCTTCGGAGAAATTGCTACAAAGAGTGGCAGCATCAAGATAAATTAGTTTATTTAGAAATGTTAAGAAAGCATCAGCTTTATCTTTCAACACATGAGCTGTTTGTTATCTGCTATAAAATACATATAATTTATTTGAAATTATATTTTTTTAGCTTTAAATAAAGTTATCTTGCGGATGCGTATATGCCAGAGGATTATAAATATGTGAAACTTTCTTAGAAAATATATGAACTGATGTTTTTGGGAAAGAAACTTGTACATTAAATACATTCACGACAGCAGGCTACCGACTACACGACTACAGAAATTGAATACATGAGTTTCTATAGGAATGGTTATTGTCCCGGCTACATTTGGCAGGTTGTTGTCTGTTTTATATAGTGTTCAGACATACACCTTAATTGAGTTTATCGCAATTAATAGCATTATTGAGCTCAATTACCCATACAAAATTTTAATTAGTTAATTGATCAATTAACGCTTGATTGTTTATAAAATTGAGCAAGGTCTAAAATGCAGCACTGTAAAAGTTTGTTTAGTGAGCACCATAATGCCTACTGAACAAACTTTATGAAATTTGACAACTCATATGTAAACAAATTCACAGAAAAAAATGGCGAGTCAAGTTGTGGGTGAGTTTTTAAAATAAAATTTTTTAATTAACAATTAAAACAAATGAAATATAAAAAAATTACTTCGTACAACAACAGGTCCAAAGGCAAAAATAAAGCGCATTTTATGCAACGATGCCAGTGAAGCAGCAATGTAAACAACACCTTCTGTCAGCTGCTGTCAAACGCTAATTGAGTTAGCTATATTGAGAATGTGTGTGAATACTTTTCAATTAACTTATTATTGTCTCAATTAAAAATACATGTCTGAACACCATATTACTTTTCTTGTACAAACACACATGCATTTAAGTTCTGTAGCCGTGTAGTCGATAGCCTGCTGTCGTGAATGTATTAAATGCATTAAAGTATGAGTATATAAGTATGTGATCTTTTAATTAGTCTTTGTTTTTTGTTTGTTTTGGAACAAAATATTTCCTTTTGCAGCAAAATATTTGAACGATTCTTCTTTTTAATACTATAATGAGTGTAAAAAGTTGTTAATCGATTAAAAGGTCTACCTACAGAGACTTCCCCGCTTTGACAGTTAATAACGGCCATTTTGTTGAAGCTATAGCTGTCAAATTAATTGCAGTTTATTTTGTTTTGCCAAATTGCCATGGACAGATAATGCTTTCAAGGCCACGTGCAAAATATAAAATTGTTTTATTGAAATAGATATTCTGATTGTGCAATTTGCCGCAGGACTTTTCATTGAAAAATAATTTTCAGAAATGCGTTCTATTTCTATATAAATGGATACTTGAACAAATAAAATTGTCAAATATGGGACGATATTAATTCATATGCATCCCGAAAAGGTCACTGCTTGGTGTGGAATTTGGGCTGGCCACCATCGGTCCATATTTCCTTGAAAACAACGTTGGCTAGACCATTACTGTCAGCGGCCAGTGCTCTAGGTTGATGATTATCAAATTCTATTGGTCTTACAACTCATGCCAAATTGGACATTCTGCACCAGAAGTTTGATGGCATGAAGGTAATGTGAACTGGCCACCGAAGTCGTACGATCTGAATCTGTTAGACTATTTCTAAGGGGTTTTTTTAAATCGCTAATATATGCGGATAAGCCACAAACGACATAATCCATGTCAAAAGGTCAAATTCATCCCGATTTATGAAAAAGAGTCATGCAAAAGTGAACATTTCGCAAAAGCTTCACTCAGAGAAGTCAAAGCGCAGGTTTGAAACGAATGAAAAATTTCGACGAAATCTCACGTATATTTTGCTTTATTTCAATTTTCACCTTCGTCGGCCCTGAAATAGCTACAAAAACAACTATCTATCTTCTCATATTCCCTAATTTGTCCCCTCAATACTATCCCCTCGTTTTCAGTTCCGGCGCAATGCATTGCATATATAGGGACCATTTCCTGAATGCTGGTCCAAGATAAAAAAGAAATAGACAAAAAAATTAAATTACGACAGCCTTATCAATTCGTTTTTGTTTTTAAAACGTTTTTTTTAATAATATTTGATATATTTGTGTTAAAATTAATTTGAATTAAAAAAAAATAAACTAAATGGGAAGTGCTACATGAACTAGTAAATGCACGAAAGTAGTCCTCTATACTTGGACTACCTTTAGATGCAATAATTTTTGTTTATTTCGGTTTTATTAAAAATTTCGGAATTACCGATAATTTTCTTAGTTTTAATTATTCTGCAGAAAATAAAAGTTATTTCTTGATTTTTATTTATTCCCCTGGAAAATAAAACTTATTCAATTAAGATTTATAGGTTAATTGTTCGAATATTTGTTTAAATTCAAAAAGACATGATAAATATTCCAAGGCACAAAGGAAAGTCAACATCAGTTTTTAATTATTCAGTTAACACAGCAGAGCAGAACAGCTGTTTTCGAAAGTCGCTACATTTCCATTATAAAATGGCTCAGTTGAATATGATAAAAATTTTTATTTATGCAAATTTTATTAGGAAATTGCATAAGAGAACTGTATCAAACTGCTGGTAACTCATTTTTATTTAATACCCGTATTATTTCTTTATTTTTATTTATTCCTCACAAACTAAAAGTTATTTCTTGATTTTTATGTACTCCTCAAAAACATAAAGGTTATTTCTTAATTTATAGTCCTCAGAAAATAAAAGTTATGTTTTGATATTTATTTATTCCCTACAAGACGACTTTTATTTCTTGATTTTTATTTATTCCTCACAAAATTAAAGTTATTTCTAGATTTTTATTGATTCCAGGAATGTAAGAAGTTGATGTGTGGCAATGAAGAGTTATTGAGAGACTAACAAATACACGCTATTAAATCCATAAGATCACTAAAGCATTTACTCCCGAAATTAAGTTTTATTTTCTGAGGAAGAAATAAAAATCACAGAAATAATTTTTATTACCTAAGCGAAATGTAACAAGTAAAAACGTTATATTCGACCGGGTCGACTTTTAAATACCCTCCAAATATTTAGTAAGTAAATTTAAAATGTTTAACTTGATGCGGCAGAGTTCCTTTAAGACATCTCTGTGCCCAATTTTAAATCTCTATTTTGACAGAGTCATTCCGAGAAGGGCCGTGGAGGAGACGTTTCACCTCTGCAAGATCAGAGAAGGTGTCAGCTTCTTAGAGGCTTAAGGAATAAAAATTGTTCAATATTTACACTATTTTTGCATATAATATCGTACGTCAACGCCCACTAAAAGGGGCGGGGTCCAAAAATAGACTATATCATGTTTTCCGCAGATGAACGTATGGGCATTGCTAAATCGTCTTAGACTTCATCACTGATCAAGAATATATACACTTTATGGGGTCCAAGTCTTTTTGGAGGGTATTAAAAGTGTATTTTGTCGGGGTCTCTCTGGCAAGGGCCGTGGGGAAGACATTTCACCTTTGCCATAAGTCTCTAAAAATAAATGTTTAAGATAATTAACTGTAAAATTTATAAAATTTTTATTTAGTTTCTTTTTATAGGGTCATTTAGGGGGCAAAGGAGGAGGAGGGGGTAGGGCAGAGTAGTACCAGGTTACGTCTCAGCTTCGTCATTAAAGCTTAAAAATTTTATTTTGAAGAATGTAGGCTTAAGTAAAACAATTTGTTAAATTTGTACACTATTTTTGCATATAGTAACGCCCACTAAAAGGGGCAGGGTCCAAAAATTAATTTTTTTGATTTTATGCCTCCAAGTTTAATGCTTTGGAACTTTTTTTACATAAAAATACATCATTTGCTTAACAAAATTGCAAAAAAAATTATGTTGTTTTTTAGAGGTTGGTTTAGTTCTTCTTAGGGGAAGTTTTTTCCCTCTAGCCCGATTCAGCCCATTTACGAACTTGACCTGTGCTATCCTTCAAGATATACTTTTACCATATTTCATGAGTCTAGCTCTTTTTGTTTGGACTGAACAGTGAATTCCACAGACGGACGGACGGACATGCTCAGATCGTCTTAGATTTCATCACTGATCAAGAATATATATATATATATATATATATATATATATATATATATATATATATATATATATATAAATACATATACATATATACTTTATGGGGTCTCAGATGGATATTTCTCTGCATTACAAATGGAATGACAAAATGAATATACCCTCCAATCTTTCTGGAGGGTATAAAAATCAGGAAATACTTTCTGGAGGGTATAAAAATCAGGAAATACTGAATAAAATGTAGTTTTTAAAATCAAACTTATAACCGTCATGGTCCTTGATTTTAATAATATAAAAAATTCTATTGTAGTATGAATTTTAACGAACATTTTATATTGCTATATTAAATTGAATTAAGATTCTATAGGCTAATTGTTCGAAATTTTTTTTTATTTAAATCTCAGAAACGGTAACACGGGCATTATAACAATAACATGTTAACATCAGCTTGAAACAGTTCTCGTATTCTGTTTTCCAATTAAATTTTTGTAAATAGGAACTGTTATCACATTCAACTAAGCCACCTAATAAGTGGTGACAAACACAATACACATGAGCACTGATGATGAAAGAGTTGCGTCTTTCGAAAACAGCTGTTCTGCTCTGCTGTGTAAGTTGAATAACAAAAACTGATGTTGACTTGCCTTTGTTCCTAGGAATATTTATCATGTCTTTCTGAGATTTAAATTAAAAAAAAATTTCGAACAATTAGCCTATAGAATCTTAATTCAATTTAATATAAAAAATTCTAAATTTTTTTTCTATTAAATCGTTGTTGCTAACAAAATTTAACATTAAAATTTTCTATCAAATGTTTTACATGAATTTTTTTTCCAACCGGCTAAAAAAAAAATAGCAAATATCTACTTTTCAGCACTGCTGCCATTGTTGATAGGAGTTTGAAAAAAGTAAAAAACTGAAAGCTCTTTCACAAAGCTTTTTGCATACAGTGAATTTTTTACTGCTGCTCATTTATCTGTGGCAACAATTTTGCTTAAGGAAAAAACCTTAACACACCCATTGTCCTTTTTTGTCCTTATTGTGCGTGTGTGTGTGGAATATGTGCACAGCAATATGAAATTGTATATCCATTCAAAAGTACAAGTGCACAAGTGTGTGCACACAATTTTAACTACTCGTATTTACATGTTTACAAGCTGCCATGCCAACACAAATTGCTGGCTGACAATGGCAATTTTACATATTTGGAAATATATTGTTTTATAATCGCAACTATTTTTTACTGGGAGAGTATTTTATTCCTGAAATAATTGTATGTGAGTTAATATCTCAGGCATTATGGGAAATATTAATTAGTTTTATGAAATACTCCATATGCTGAAAATTCAAATAAAATTGAATTAAGATTTTTGGAAATTTTTTTTTTTCAATTCAGCAAGACATGCTAAATATTCGCAGGCACAAAGGAAAATCAATAACAGTTTTTAGTTATTGAACTTGCACAGCGGAGCAGAACAGCTGTTTTCGAAGGCCGCTACACTGTCATCATAAGTACGCCTGTGTATTTTGTTTGTTTATCTAAAATATCAAATACTCGTACTAAAATACAAGAGAATATCTTCCACACATTTCTGAAAGCAGTTGAGCAGTGTTACTCTGAAAAATACGAATTAGCTAAATTTATGCTGGCAACACTGCTACGTAATAGAGATGTATGAAATTGTTTAATATAAAAAGTTTTTTGTTCGGATTTCCTCTTACACTAAATTCAACTTTGCACAAAAACAAAGAATACCAAAACAAAACAATTTCTCAAACCATCACAAGGATTTTTTTTTTTTCATTTCATACTGTGCGTTCGCCAGGACTGTTTTTAACATGAATGAGATATACAGAAGCGTGTAAATCAGTGAATATTAAACACTTGTTTTTTTTTTTTTTTGGTTTCTATTAAAGAAAGTTTAGGAAATGAATAATTAATTTAAATTACTTTAGCAAACAGCTTTATGTAAACATTTTCTAACGGCATTAATGGGGCAAAATAGAAATTAGATTAATTTTAAAGTGATTTGCTGGTGTCTTCAAATTAATTAAAATTTAATTCCTCTTCAAACAATAGGATATTGTATTTATGATTGGAATTGCTTTGCCGTTTATCCATCGGAAACGATTTGTTCAGGCGGAAAATTTTATGATCATTTCATTGTTTTAATTGTATTTTCTATTTGATAACATCAAATGGAGCAGACACATTTGCTTAATGCATAAATTCTTGTTGTATCGTTTAATGTTGTAGCTGAAAAGACCATTTCAAGCAAAACCTTTTCAATAGAAAATCAAATTATTTGTAAAATATTTGAATGTATTTTTTGAAGTACGATACAATAGGTCTTGAGAATTAAGCACATATTTTTGAAATAATTGTTTTCTTTCAAATTTATTTAGTTTAGAATTTTATACGACACGGAAGTTTTAGTTGTTGTAGCTTCGACAAGATGGCCGCTATCAACAGCTAAAGTTCGAAAGTTGCTGTTGAAACAGTTTTTATGAAATTCAATTACAATTTATAAACTAATTGTTGGAACACGTTTTTAGAGTCCCAGAGTCATGATAAATATTCCCTGGCACAAAAGAAACTCAACACCAGTTTTTAATTATTAACCTCATACAGCAGAGCAGAGCAGAACAGCTGTTTTCGAAAGCCGCTACACTTTCATCATCAGTACTCAAGTGTATTTTTGTTTGCCACCTTTTATAAAATGTCACAGTTGAATATCAGAACCAATTTTTATACCCTCCAAAAAAGAATATGGAGGGTATATTCACTTTGTCATTCGGTATGTAACGCAGCGAAATATCCATCTGAGACCCCATAAAGTATATGTATTCTTGATCAGTGATGAAATCTACGAGGAACTGAGCATGTCCGCCCGTCCGTCCGTCTGTGGAAATCACGATTCAGTCCAAACGAAAAGAGTTAGCCTATTGAAATTTGGTATAAATATATCTTGAAGGATAGCACAGGTTAAGTTCGTAAATGGGCTAAATCGGACCAGAGGGGAAAAAGTTCCCCTAAGAAGAACTAAACTAACCTCTAAAAAACAATATAATTTTTAACGTTTTTTTTTTGTTAAGCAAATGATGTATTTTTAAGTCAGAGATGGTCCAACGCGTTAAACTTGGAGCCATAAAATAAAAAAAAAAATAGTTTTTGGACCCCGCCCCTTTAGTGGGCGTTATGATATGCAAAAATAGCGTAAACATTTAACAAATTATTTTACTTAAGCCTACATTCCTCGAAAATAACATTTTTAAGCTTTAATGACGAGGCTGAGCCGTAGACTGGTACTACTCTGCCGTACCCCCTCGTCCTCCTTTACACCCTAAATGACCCTATCCAAAAAAAAAAATTTTTTTTTAATTTTGTATATAATTATTTCAAACATTTATTTTTGAGTTTTATGACAAAAGGTGAAACGTCTCCTCCACAGCCCTTGCCAGAGCGACCCCACCAAAATACAGTTTTAATACCCTCCAAAGAGAATTGGAACCCCTAAAGTATATATATTCTTGATCAGTGATGAAGTCTAAGACGATCTGGCAATGCCCATGAGTTCGTCTGTCGAAAATATGAAATAGTACGTCAACGCCCCTTTAGTGGGCGTTGAGGTACGATATAATATAAATCAACTCTGTCTCACCAAGTTAAACATTTTAAATTTACTTACTAAATATTTGTAGGGTATTTAAAATTCGACCCGGTCGAATATAAAGTTTTTATTTGTTATTTTATTAGAAAATTGCATACGAGAATTGAATCAAACCGATGCTAACACACTTTTATTTAAACACCCATATTGCCGTTTTATTATTTTCTTTTATGAAATTTCTGAGCTTTGAAATAGCCGCCACTAACAGCAAGCGGCCATGTGGCTCGCTTTTGTACACTATTTTCTAATTTAATCAAATTATCTATTAAGTTCGCCACGGCTTTTGAAATAAAAATAAAGAATAAAATACCATTTTTGATTTAAATATAACTTTTCTACTGAAAAATCGTATCATGGTCAAAGAAGTAATTCACGATGTTCAGACATGCATCTTAATTGAGTTTAACGCAATTAATGCCATTATTGAGCTCAATTAACGATATGAAATTTTAATTAACTGATTGTTCAATTAACATTTAATTGTTATAAAATGGAGTAAAATCGCAAAAGCAGCACTGCTTAAAGGTGTGTTTAGTAAGCGTAACACAACTTACTGAACAAAGTTAGTAGAGACTTAGCACCTAAATTGTAGGAAAGGGGAAAAAACATAAAAAAAATATATCGAGTCATATTGAAGCAAAATGAACATTAAATTTATTATTAATTAGAAAAATACAAAAAAAAGATCCCAGATTTGAACTTGAGGTCCTCATGAATATGAAAAATTTTTACTTTTAGTTGTCATATGTACATTTATTCAATTACCTAAATTTTGTTATATGTGAACAGGCAGTAAAGTGAATATTGACTCAATTAAATGAGCATGTGTGAACACCATATGAGCCTTTTAAATAATTATTTTATACAAAAATACTAAATTGCTCTAGCAAAATGCCATTAACTTTCCTTTTATGTGTCATATAACAAAAATTATATTTATACTTTTGAACAGGTTTTAATGAGCATCCAATTTCCAAATAAATGTATTTTCTGAAAGTTCAGGCATCACAATTAAGCACTTTAAAAAATAAAATTAAAAAATGTCACATATAATTGTAGTCATAAAGTACATTTCACTTAACAGCAAATACACTTATGAGCAGGCATCAAATATCACAGTGTTTGGGTTCATGATAATAAACCTATTCGGTACAAAAGAAATGTTGTGGTTGTGACACATTCACTACATTTACCTGTTGCATAGTCTGGCGCTCGTATTAATTTCTATAGGGGGAAGTGTGATATTTTATATGAATGTGTTGTTGCATATTAAGCGAGTTTAACCCTCACAATCATCTACAGTACGATTTAAATAATCGGAACTTTTATGAAAGCATATATGAGTAAAATCTTTGAATATAAAAATTAATTTATAAAAAAAATAATAATAATAATTTTGCTAGTGCAAATACACAATATAAAAACAAGTAAAAACGTTATATTCGACCGGGTCGACTTTTAAATACCCTCCAAATATTTAGTAAGTAAATTTAAAATGTTTAACTTGCTGCGGCAGAGTTCCTTTAAGACATCTCTGTGCCCAATTTTAAATCTCTATTTTGACAGAGTCATCCCGGGAAGGAATGGGGGGGATCATCTCAGCTTCTTTTTGGCTTAAAGAATACAAATTGTTTAATATTTACACTTTTTTTGCATATAATATTGTACGTCAACGCCCACTAAAGGGGGCGGGGTTCAAAAATAGACTTTATTATGTTTCCCATGGACGGACGTATGGGCATTTCTAGATCGTCTTGGACTTCATCACTGACCAAGAATATTTATACTTTATAGTGTCCTATTCTTTTTGGAGGGTATTTAAAGTGTATTTTGTCGAGGTCTTACTGGCAAGGGCCGTGGGGGAGACATTTCATCTTTGCCATAAAACTTAAAAAATAAATGTTTGAAATAATTAAATGTAATATTTATAAAATTTTTTTTTTATAGGATCATTTAGGGAGTAAAGGAAGAGGAGGGGGGTAGGGCAGAGGTGTACCACGTTATGTCTCAGCTTCGTCATTAAAGCGTACAAATGTTATTTTTAAGGACTGTAAGCTTAAGTAAGACAATTTGTTAAATTTTTACACTATTTTTGTATATAATAACGCCCACTAAAGGGCGTGGTGTCCAAAAATTATTACTTTTTATTTTATGGCTCCAAGTTTAACGCGTTGGAACTTCTTCGACATAAAAATAGATCATTTGCTTAACAAAATTACAAAAAAACTTTAAAAATTATATTGTTTTTTTAGAGGTTGGTTTAGTTCTTCTTAGGGGAAGTTTTTTCCCTCTAGCCCGATTCAGGCCATTTATGAACTTAGCTTCGAGATATTTTTATACCAAATTTCAAGAGTCTGGCTCTTTTCGTTTGAACTGAATCGTGATTTCCACAGACAGACGGACGGACATGCTCAGATCGTCTTAGATTTCATCACGGATCAAGAATATGTATACTTTATGGGGTCTCAGACGGATATTTCGCTGCGTTACAAACGGCATGAGAAAGTGAATATACCCTCCAATTCTTTTTTGGAGAGTATAATAAGCGAGATGGCCTTTACGGTCAACTTTTCTCCATTTTTTTTTTCGCAAAATATACCCTGGTCATATGCTTGACATAAAGTTTGAGCACATAAGCTTGACATTAAGACATACATATGCTTGAAGGCCTGTCAAGCATTCATTTTCTTTCACTTTTGTACTGTTAACAACGGCAGTAATGAGAGCGTAGAAATTAAATAGTATTTTATATGACATCCTGATTTTCATTATATATTTTTTTATCTTGGACCAGCACTCAGGGGATGACCCCTATATATGCAATGCATTGTGCCGGAACTGAAAAGGAGGGGATAGTATTGAAGGGACAGATTAGGAAAGATGAGAGGATAGACAGTTTTTTTTTTTGTAGCTATTTCAACCTTTTACTTCGCTGGCTAATTTTTGCTACAGGGCCGACTTAGAAAAAAAATAAGAGTTAAAAAAAAAAATTTAAAAATTTTGTCTCACAATTTCCTTAAGCAACGTTCACATCTATCAAATATGTGAAGAAATAAGCTCAACCACTATTTTGGTGACTAACGTTTACTTAATCCTTTCGTGTGTATACACGACAAATGAAACAATAAAATACAATTCAAACAGGCACATGTAAATTTTAAAAACATTTTCCTAAAATTATAAAAAATTAAACGAGAAATTATTGGTTACGTTTTTTGGTCAAATATTTGAGAAATGTGAATGTAGCTTTTTAAAAAAATCTTTTTGAAGTAGAAAATAATCCAAATAAATGTATTTTATTTAATCCGACACCTTTAGTGAGTGCTCAGTTTGAAACACAATTTAAAAAGTGTACGTGCTTGAAGAGTTAAAGGAAATACACTCATCAAACACACTCGTCAAGCATGTCAAGAACCAAAATTTTTCGAGTTCTCATCAAGCACCGTTAGTGGCACACATTTAAACGATTTTCCACTAAAACAATTATAATAATTGCAATGATTTTGACCACAGTAATGTGCCCTTAACACCCCTGACACTGACAACAACTCAAACTAATTTTTCTATTTTCCTCTGTAAAGCTACTCCCAGGTTTCTTTTTTGCACGACTTGAAAAAAATAAGCGGCCTTAATGTGGCAGCAAAATGTTTAATGACATGAAAATAAATAAAAGTAATAAATGCTGATTGTAGATTGTAAGTAGATATTAAATTTTTTATTTTCTTTTTAATTTTTTCCCTTTGCACGTCAAAACGATAAAAATGTTTCAGTGCAGAAAACATTTTTCTCTTTTGCGTCTCTACTAAAAGTTCTTCAACGCCTGGTGTCTTGTTTCTGTGCTGTAACTGTAACTGTACTGATGGCTGTTTGCCTTTTTATAAATGGATCTATTAATATTATGGTGTTGATTGCCGAGCACACCTGAGCCCAGCAATTTTGTCTGCCTTCATTTCGTAAATACATACTTTTCATTACATTCCATTTGCCGTATTAGAAAGAGATACAGACAGACAGACAGACCCCAGGCTAAAACCGTTACAACTTCTTAAGGTAAATGTTTAATGAAAAACATTAAATTATAGAAGCAGACCGTGTAACAGTGAACAATCGCTACAAATGGAAAGTGCCCTGATATATGAGGTATTTTATGCCATGGAGTTTGTCGGCCGTATTTAAAGATTAGTTGTAAAAAATGTTGGGATATTTGAGAAGATATGCAACAGAGTTTTAAACAAAATAGAAAACTGAATAAATTGTAAATATTTGAAGAAATATGTTTTTATGAAAACTTCTCAAAAAATTGTGTTCTTCGCAAAATTAATTGCTGGCAACTGGCAAAACTTGCTCGAATGATTCCTTTGGAAATGAAAATTTTAATGGATAACAATTTGTGTTTGCCAGCTGTTTCCCGTACTCCATGGAATGTCTCTGGATCATATCACGAGTTGGGTAGGATTAAGTTCTTAAGGTAACAAATATATTATAAAAATTATAACACTCATAAGATAAATTACATCAATTGGAGATATTCTCAAAAAAAAAAAAAAAATATATATATATATATATATATATATATATATTTTTTTTTTTTTTTCGAATATACATATATAGATTTTTTACGCTTCAGGCTATTCCAAACGCCGGTATTGCTGTGCTGTCTTTAACCATCCTGATTCAAAAATTTTAAAAGTATAACAACTCACATAAGAAACAGGTATTTTATTAAGGGCCCCCAATCTTTAAATATGAATAAAATAAAATGTATGTGAGATATGGAAGAAATTTTCTATTTCCACAAAGGCTTCTTAACCCTCCAAAATAGTCTTGGAGGTCATATTCACATTGTCATTCCGTGTGTAACGCAGCGATATATCCATCTGAGACCCCATAAACTATTTATACTCTTAATCAGTGATGAAGTCTAAGATGATCTAGCCACGTCCGTCCATCCGTCTGTGGAAAACAAGATATAGTCCAAACAAAAAAAGCCAGACTCTTGAAATTTGCTGTAGATAAGTAGTATAGGTCCAGTTTGTAAATGGACTGAATCAGGTCAGAGGTATGAAAGTTCCCCTAAGGAAAACTAAACCACTAAAAACAATATAATTTTCAAGTTTTTTTTTTTTTTTTTTGTAATTTGTAATTAATGCGTTAAGCCATGAAATTAAAAAAGAAAATTTTTGGACCGCGCCCCCTTTTGTGGGCGTTGTTATATGCAAAAATAGTTAAAAAATTTAACAAACTGTTTTACTTAAGCCTACATTCCTTAAAAATAGCATTTTTAAGTTTTATTGACGAAGCTGAGACGTAACCGGATCCTCCTCTGCCCTACCCCTCCTCCGCCCCTTTTGCCCACCATAAAAAAATTTTACACTTGATTATCCCAAAAATTAATTTTTAGTGTTTTATGGCAAAGGTGAAATGTATCCCCCACGGCCCTTGCCAGAGCGATCCTGCCAAAATACAGTTTTAATACCCTCCAAAAAGAATTGTACCCCATCAAGTATATATATTCTTGATCAGTGATGAAGTCTCAGACGGTCTAGCAATGCCCATACGTCCGTCTGTGGAAAACACGATATAGTCTATTTTTGAACCCCGCCTCCTTGAAGTTACATATTATATGAAAAACTAGTGTAAATATTTAAAAAATTGTATTTCTTAAGTCTACAGTCCTGAAAAATTAAATTTTTAAGCTTTTACGATGTTTTGTGATCTTCCCCTGCCCTACCTCTCCATCCACATTTGCTTCCTAAATGGCCACTTCAAAAAAAAATGTTTTTTTCTAAACTGGCGCGGAATCGAACTCTAGACCCTCCGCTTCATAGTCTCGTGTTAGCTACTGCAGCCAACAGCACGATTTCTGGTTGGAGAGCATTTCAAATGTCCAATTTTCTAAGACTCTAGTGCATAAATCAGGATAAATTTGACCGAAGGCATGTTAGTCTTGAGGACCGCTGTAACCTGTGCCATTCACCTTACACTTGTGACTTAAGGAAACCCGACGAGAGAAAGTCTAAAAAGATCAAATCGCACCATCTCTGTGGCCAGTTTATATCACTTCCACATGAGAATTGCCAATTCGGCATGCGCTGTGTGGCACGTACCGCCGTTTTGCTGAGAGCGCATCTCGCTGCTGTACAGATCAGCCAATTAAGGCTAAAAAATTATTGACGTATAGACCTCGCCGTTGACACTGATGACCCGCCCTATAGAGCCGGGTTCAACTCGTGCATTCGTTAATTTTAGAGAAAATTCTATAATCAAAAACACTTAAATTATGTACATTAATTTTATTATAGAGTTTTATTTAAAAGGAACGAGTGAACACTTTGGACCCAGCTCTACTGGCCAATGTAGTTGTTAAAGAAATATGGACCGATGACCCTCCTTTCTAGTTCCAGCGCAATGCACTGCATATGTAGATGTCATCTTCTGAGTGCTGGTCCAAGATTAAAAAAAATAGAAATTACTGGCAGCGATTAGCACGATCATGTACTTAAGACATTTCATCGTCGATCCTGTAGCAAAAATTAGCCGGCGAAGTAAAAATGTTAAAATTGTTAAAAAGAAAATCTATAACTTTATTCCGGCTCAATGCATTTTATATGTTGGGGTCATCTCCTGAGTGCTGGTCTTACTTACAAAAAAAAAAAAAGAATTATTAAAATATAAAACATACACAAGTCTGAAAAACAAAATGTGTGCAAGATTATTTAAAAGAAATATTATTTGTGTTGTTTGTATTCAACTCAATAAAGAGGATAATAAAACACAAAGACTTGTTTCTTTTGGAAAATTTTTCATTTTTTTTTATATTACTTTCATCTAAAAAAACGTCTGTCCGTCTGCCCTAAACATGTGCTTCGAAGACTTGCATGCTGCTGGTTGTAGACGTCGTAAAAGTTTTCTAAGCCACTTAAAAAACTTGAAGCTTGAAGCGAAGAAAAGTAAGAAACACACAGAAAATAAAGTTAATAAATCTTTCGCATATTCAAAGAATTAATGTGCGACTCGACGTGTGTTGCTCCTGTGGTATTAAGGAAAGTTAATGGATGAATATACGATGATGATATTATTTTTTTGTTTTTGTTTTTGTTTTCTGAGAGAAAGAGCCAAAAGGTGGTTGAAGACACAATGCAGTTGTGTACACAACGGCACTAAAAGGTGCTTTATGTTTAGTGTAGCTGATGCCGACATTAAATTAATATTATGGCAAATAAATACATTAGACTGGATGCTATTATTTGAAATAAACAAGACAATATTTTTTATTACACTCTCAGCACACATAAATTTAATACAGAAAGTCTGTCTAGTGGAAATATTAAACCAATTTTCTGTACTTGAACTCGTTGGAGACTTGATTTTTCTTTTTTTCTCTTACTAGTAAATTTATGTCACTGACTTTTGATTTAATGCAGACTTAGAAAGCACTTAATGGTTGACTATATTTTTTAATATGACAAGATACAAAATTCTCAGTTCTAGTTTAATCACTAGGACAGCTGATGCTCTGTTACTTCATAATTATATTCAGCTTTTTTTTAAATTTTCTAAATATGTATCATTCAAAATGTAGTTCAATTTATAGTATTAATTTGGGATGATGTATTAAAATGTAAATGGGGTACTTAAATAATATTTGAATATTTGAACTGTAAGAAAATTATTTGCACAATAGTACAACTTTAAAGGGTTTTGCAACAGCGACTTCCGAACTTACTTTGACAGTTGATAACTGTCATCTAGTGGAATTTGCATCTGCCACATGAACTGTCATTTATTCGGCCTCTTCTGCCAAAGCACCATGAACGGCTATTAATATTGAACAAGACGCGCAAATAATGAAAATGTTTTATTAAAATACGTATTGTGTTCGAGCAACGGATAGAGCGATTTTTCAACGCAAACTTATCTACGGCGATGTGACCAGGGCTGCCAGAAATTTTTCGTGAAAAATCAGCAAATTTCCCAAAAAAATCGGCATTATCGGCACTTTCATTTCTTAAAATCCGCAAAAAATCGGCATTAATTAAAAAACTTATTTTGAAATATAAACAAAAACAATTCAATATAATTTATTAAATATTATACATAAAACAGCATGTATAGATCAATAAATTTGCACCTCACAAGTTTTGAAATTATTTTGGGGTTTCGTTTAATCTCCCAATTGGCAATTTAAAAGAAACAATTTATTATTTTATTCATTTAGAATGACTTTTACTTAAAAAAAATACATAAGATCAACTTGCTTTTTATAAAACAGTATAAAATAATTAAAAAAGATGTGTGGTGTCGTGGGACACCGGATAGGAACGCAGTTCCTTATTATAAAAATATTAATTTTAAGTTCTATTCGAGGTATAAAGAAAATAATTATTCGGGTATACATTTTTTATTATGATATATTTTTTTCGCCTACCAACGAAAATACAGAATTAATTTTGTTCCCAAACGAAATTGAATTCTGTCACGGCACGGCTGCGTATGATTAATAATTGTTTGTATGGAATTGTATTACTCATACGTCTTAAACATTGAGTTAGAAACAAAATATCTTACGTTACGGACGTTTCTTCCCGGTTAGGGTACCCCTCCGCAACATCTCATAAGGAACTTCGTTCCAATTAAAATATATACGTCTTTTCCAATAGTATTTCAAAATTTTGCTATTATATTTCAGAATTTCCTAAAAATTAACTCTACTCGTAGGTTCTAAAATAGGAGTTACAATATACAATTAAAAATTTAGAATATTATCCTAAAATTTTTGAACAAAATTCGTAAATATAATACAAAAATTGGAGATAATGTAGTTTTCATAAATCAATCATATATATTAGATTTTGACATTTTTATTAAATCGTTATTTATTTCGCAATTAGAGTTTTTCATTTTCAAATAATCTTTAGAATAAAGAATTCCTTCTTTTAAAGTTTTATTTTCTAAGGAACATTGGAATTTCGTGCACACCTACAACAAGGCAATTGAATTGTTATTAAAAGAAGAATTATATAATAAAAGATGTTCCACACTATTATTAAAAAATCGGCATTTTTTAGGGGTAAAATCGGCAAATCGGCATATTGAAATTTTTGGAGTAAAAAATCGTCAAAATGCCGATAAATCGGCATTTCTGGCAGCCCTGGATGTGACCCGTTTCTGAATGAATGGGTACATGAGCAGGCAAAATTGTCGATTTTGAAATGACAACAATTCACATAATATCCAACAGCTTCCAATGCATCCCGAAAAGGCCACTGTTTTGTGAGGATTTCAGGGGATGACTCCTGCATATGCAGTGCATTGAGCCGTAACTGGAAAGGAGGGGAACAATTTTAAAAGAAAAAAAAATTATAATAGTTAAAAAGAAATAATTCTCTCAATTAGTATTGAGGGGACAGATGAAGAAAAATGAGAAGATAGAGAATTTGTTTTTTTGTAATCATTATAAACTTTTTACTTTGCCGACTAATTTTTTGCTATAGGGACGACGAAGAAGGGTGCCGTTCCTCTGCTCTTTAGCGCATGATGGCCTCAATCGCTGCCATCAAAATTGTTCAGTGGCCAGTGCAAAGCCATCATCACTGAAACAGACTGACAACAATTAACGCAACCATGCAAAATAACTGATCAGGAGAATTCGACACCATATATTAATATCTGAGCGCGGATTCGAACTCAGGACCCTCTGCTTCATAGTCTCATGTTAACATCTTCAAACAACAGCACCCTCGAGAAAACTAAATTGGAGAGTAGAGCTGACTCCAAAACGTTCGCTAGTTGATTTTAAACAAAAACCTATGATCACACCAAAGTAATCACAATGAATGTGATCATAGGATTTTGTGTAACATGAAGAAATGAATGAGTTGAACAGAACTCTATGGCCCAGACCATCAGTATTAGCGGCGAGGTCTATAGGTTAATCATTCTTTGACCTGAATTGGCTGATCTGGACATCAGCGACATTGGCCATTCTACGAGAGCGATTTCAGGTCATGGTCATTTCACGTGGAGGTGATGTGAACTGGTCACTGGCAACATACGTTGTAACCACTTTAGACTTTTTCTTGTGGTGTATATGAATAAGTCACAAATCTCAAAGTCAACTTAACCCATGAGATCGAACATATACAGAATAATTTGTAAGCCAGAGTTAAGGAAATTTTGGATACGGTCTATCCAGAGAAGACTTGGCGGGCATTTGAACGAGAAAGAACACAAACTGATTTGTATTGTTTAATGAGTGTAAAAGGTTGTTAATCGATGAAAAGAGTATTCCTCGCTTTGACAGTTAATAGCGGCCATTTTGTTGAAGCTATAGCTGTCAAATTAATTGCAGTTTATTTTGTTTTGCCAAATTACCATAAACGGATAATGCATTCAAGGCCACGTGCACAATTTAATTTTGTTTTATTGAAATAGATATTCTGATTGAGCAATTTGCCGCAGGATTTTTCATTGAAAAATAATTTTCAGAAATGCGTTCTATTTCTAAATGAATGGATACTTGAACAAATAAAATTGTCAAATATGGGACGATATTAATTCGAATGCATCTCGTAAAGGTCACTGCTTGATGTGGAATTTGGGCTGGATGCCATCGGTCCATATTTCCTTGAAAACAAGGTTGGCTAGACTATTACTGTCAGCGGCCAGCACCATAGGTTGATGATTACCAAATTCTATTGGTCTTACAGCTCATGCCAAATTGGACATTCTGCACCAGAATTTTGATGGCTGAAGATAATGTGAACTTTCCACCGAAGTCGTACGATCTGAATCTGTTAGACTATTTCTAAAAGGTTTTCTAAATCGCTAATATAAATGCGGATAAGCCAAAAACCACATAATCCATGTCAAAAGGTCAAATTCATCCCGATTTATGAAAAAGAGTCATGCAAAAGTGAACATTTCGCAAGAGCTTCACTCAGAGAAGTCAAAGCGGAGGTTTGAAACGAATGAAAAATTTCGACGAAATCTCACGTGTATTTTGCTTTATTTCAATTTTAAGAAATAGGCAAAACATTTATATTACGACAGCCTTATCAATTCGTATTTGTTTTTAAATCTTTTTCTATATTTGTGTTCAAATCAGGAACCACGAAAGTTTTCCCATTTCAATTGAAAACAAAAATTAAACTAAATGGGAAGTGCTACATGAACTAGCAAATACACGAAAGTAGTCGTCGTCACTTGGACTACCTTTAGATGCAATAATTTTTATTTATTTCGGTTTTATTAAAAATTTCCAAATTACCGATAATTTTCTGAGTTTTAATTATTCTACAGAAAATAAAAGTAATTTCTTGATTTTTATTTATTCCTCTGGAAAATAAAAGTTATTCAATTAAGATTTATAGGTTAATTGTTCGAATATTTGTTTAAATTCAAAAAGACATGATAAATATTCCAAAGCACAAAGAAAAGTCAACATTAGCTTTTAATTATCCAACTTATACAGCAGAGCAGAATAGCCGTTTTCAAAAGCCGCTACACTTCATCCGCAGTACCCATGTGCAGTATTGTTTGTCATCTTTTATAAAACGGATTAAATGAATAAGATACATAATACTGGTGAATCCGCTTTATCGCAACACGCTTTACTGAAAAAATCGGATTACTGAAAGCGATACAAATCCCCGCACTGATTTTAAACGCAGCTAGTCTTATTTACTTCGCTTTAGCGAAACATCGCTGTACTGAAAATATCGTATTACTGAAAACCAAAAGCAAGCAAGAATGCTGTTGGCTGAAGTAGTAGAACACGAGACTATGAAGCGGAGGGTCGTGAGTTCGAGCCCGCGCTGAATCATGAAATACTGTGTTGAATTTTTCTGATTAGCATTAGTTCGTGGTTGTGTTAGTTGTTGCCAGCCTGTTTCAATGATGAAGGCATAGTCAGTGGTAACTGAACATAATTGGCAGCTACTGACACCATCATGTACTAAAAAAGCAGGATAACAGCACCCACTTTCGTCGGCCCTGTAAGAAAAATTAGCCGGCGAAGTAAAAGGTTGAAATAGCTACAAAAACAACTGTCTATCTTCTCATCTTTCCTAATCTGTCCCCTCAATACTATCCTCTCGTTTTCAGTTCCGGCGCAATGCATTGCATATATAGGGGTCATCCCCTGAGTGCTGGTCCTACTAAAAAAAAAAATGGCAAAATTTATATGTCCTTTTCGCTCTTTACGTACTTTTTTGTATTTTGCTATTATATTGTGAATGCAATTGGCTAGACATTTTCGAAGAATTCGTGAAAAATTTCTACAAAAAAATTAATAATTCTACGAATAATTTTTTTTTAAATTAAATTGTAAAAAAATATACAGATTTGATATAAAAAATATTGTTTTACTGATTTTAAGCGATACGCTTAACTGTAACAAATTTCAGTAATCCGAACTGCGTTTTAGAGAAAAAATCGGATTACTGAAAAAATTGGATTTTGGTTATTTTCAATAAAGCGGAGTCGACTGTAAATAAAATTTGAACAAATTCATTTATTAATAATATATAAAAAGTTATTTGCAGTTTCGAGGATTTGAACTTCAGCCCGTTGAAAAAATCCTGTAATATAATTTACATAAGAAAGTTCGACTAATAACATAGAAATTCATACATAATGAATAAGATAATTTTTTATTTATAAAAATTTTATTAGGACACTGCATACGAGAAGTGTACCAAACCTAAGGTAACACACGTTTATTTAATACCCCTATTGCCGTTTAATTAATTTTTTTATTCCACTATACCTAAGCCAAACTTTATTGATTTCAATTATTTTTTATTTAAATATATGTGAATGTTTAAATTTTGATTTTCAGCTGAAGGCAGTAACTTAAATTGTTATGCAAGTATTTTTATCAAACTTTTTATAGCTTTATTAATTAATTTCTTTCTTATGTTTTGTGATTTACAACAATGCCTTTATCCTTTATTTGAGAATCCGATATTTAACTTTTTTTTAACAAAATCAATCTGAATTGCCCCTGCCTGGTATCTTCGTAATCATCAACAAGAGTGGTTCTCATTAAAAAGGGTTACACCAAAAATATCTCTCAAACTTCTTACATTCCAGTGACGCTTAAGGACATTTAGTACTCTTCTATTTTTCCATTAAGTACCTGTTCTAATATTTTTTATTTATTTTATTATTATTCTTTTTTATCTTCTGTTTGTTTCCCTTTTGTGTGTTTGCAGTAGCGCTTCTTCATATCCGGCAAGCTATAAATCATAGATAATTTATTTCTGCTAATAAGCTGGGCTATTTCTCTTCTCCTACGGAAAAGCTTTTGTGTCTTTTGTTCCCCTGCTCATTTATATTAAGTTAACGCGCTAAACATTTAAATACTTAATCTCTTAACTTGAAAACTTTGCAAAGGTTAATCAAAATAAAAACAGCGATTATAATCCCATTACATTTTTCTGCTATAAATTATTTAAAATTTTTGCATTAATAACAACTTGGAGTTTCTTTTGAGTTGACATCACTTTATTACACTTTAATCTCTTAATTCTTGTTTTGTTCAGCCCCTTAAGTTATGCGCCATAAAATTTATGCCAATATGAACATCAAGTTTTGGCTGCGTTTTAATTATTTTAATCTTTTGCAAAGATTTTTAGTCACCAGTAATATTTCGTGTGGAACATTAACTTGACTTGAGTTGTGTGCGAGTATTTAAATGCAGGGAATCTAGTGTTTGCGTTTGAATTATTTTCTTTTGGCAAAATATTAACTATAATTACACTTGCAACTTGTTCTTGTTCCTTTTTCTCCTTGCATAAATTAATTTCTTTTTCTTCATTATTGCAAAAGAAATATTTGATGTGCTTTATAAGCATCCACGGGTTTTAGTTTTTTTTTTTTGACTTAAAGTTGTCAGTTTTTATGCTATGGTGTATTTCTGCACAAATCTTGTGCAGTTTCAAGTATAGGGTATGATTTTTTAAGAGCTTTCGGATTTTATTAAAAAAAAACACACAAATTTGAAATCGTTATTTGAATCCGTAGAAGGATCTGTATAGTGTTTAGAGATAACTTCATGGAAGGGTTAATACGCTGTTACCCATTTCGGTCTCTGCAATATATCGGCCGGCATTTCACGTATAAATTCTTCAATATTGATTTTCAGTGCGTCAACCGTTGCGTGCTTGTCTCTATGGACAGGAGCCTTACCATGACCCCACAAAAAATAGTCTAAAGGCTTAGATGGCACAATTGGCGGGCCCCAAATATGAAATAAACTGTTCATCGAACTCTCCTCTCAATTGGGCCATTGTTTCGCGTGCTGTATGTCATATGCCATCGTATTGTTGAACATATCAGTCAACTACCGCCCTGGCAAAAAATATTTTTGGCCCTCACACGGAAGCGCTTGTCGTTCACAGTAAAGTTGTTGCCTTCATCAGCGCATTTTTCGGGATGCATTGGTAGTTGTTGCAGTGCTGCTCTCAAGGGCAAATACTACAATTTTTCTCGTTTACGAGCTTCGTCTCTGAACACTATTAAATACATGATTTATTTATTATTTTTTTTTTTCAATTCAGCCAGGGGATGACCCCTACATATGCAATGCATTGCGCTGGAACTAGAAAGTAGGGTACTGAGAGGACAGATGAAGAGAGATGAAAAGATAGAGAATTTTTTTTTTTGCTATTTCAATTTTCTGCTACAGAGCCGACGAAACTCCCATCTTAACCGAACATAAATTTTGATAATAAAATCCAATAATCTGCAAGCGATCTTTGTAGCCCGATTTCAGGTTAAATTATAGACCAAACAGAACATGTTTAACAGTAATAACAAGTTACACAAAAACAGCTAAGCTGCCAAAAACAGTGTTGCCCCATATTGACTAAAAAATCACCATTTGTAACAAAAATGCGATTAGCAAAGAATGTTGCTACAAAAAATGTTGTTAAAGGTGGAGATATTACTTTAAAAACTTTTTTTTGATATACGAGGGATGGCTAAAAAATTTTTCTAAATAGTATTTTTTTCTATTCGAAATTAAGTCAGGTGTTAGGCAATGCTGCATATTGTTCAAAAATCCATGACTTTTCTTCTTTTTTTAAGTTTTACTTTGTACTGTATTAAAATATTGGCTCATCTTTTTTTAATAAATTTACTCAATATATAAGATCTAAAATTTATTCTTCAACTGCTATTTTCTTTCCCCTCAAGGTATTCCCCCTAAGACTTAGGGTCCGAGTCGATTTTTCAATGCTTGAAGCTTCTTCTGCAGTCATATTCCGTAACTCGCTAAAGCTAAAATTCTATCGCTAAAAATCTAAAAAGTACTTTAAACCTAAATAGTTGTAAAAAAAACCTGTGCATACTTCTAAGGGCGAGTTACAGAATAAAACAACTAGATAAGTAGTAGAACACGGGACTATGAAGCGGAGGATCCTGAGTTCGAGCCCGCGCTGAGTCATGAAATATTGTGTTGAATTCTTCTGATCAGCATTAGTGCGTGGTTGTGTTAGTTGTTGCCAGCCTGTTTCAATGATGAAGGCATAGTCACTGATCACTGAACATAATTGGCAGCGACTGACACTATCATGTACTAAAAAGCAGAGTAACAGCACCCGCCTTCGTCGGCCCTGTAGCAAAAATTAGCCGGCGAAGTAAAAGTTTGAAATAGCTACAAAAACAACTGTCTATCTTCTCATCTTTCCTAATCTGTCCCCTCAATACTATCCCCTCGTTTTCAGTTCCGGCGCAATGCAATGCATATATAGGGGTCATCCCCTGAGTGCTGGTCCTACTCCTAAAAAAAAAAAAAAAAAAAAAAAAATTAATCCCCAAATATATGCAGCAGTTTCCTGTAACTATTTAGGCTCAAAACACTTTATAAATTTTAGCTTTAGCGACTTAAGGAATTGGCAATTCCTTGAGCTGTTAGCGTTTTGGTTTTTATGTCCAAAATTGCCACAAAACACCCTACTTTTCTCTTCAATCTTGGGAGTACAAAAACGTAGTGGCATAAATCTATAAACTATAGTGGCCTAGAAGTAAAAAACTATACAGAGGGTAGGGCGCCTTCGAAATTCTAAATATTCTTCTCTTAATAATTTGAATTTAATACAAATTCTTAAAATAAAGAAATAGTTTCAATAACCTCTTACTGACCTTTTATTATTGATGTGTTAACATCTATACGCGCGCCTCTAGGGCAGTAAACTATCAGTTTCAATACATACGCAAGTGTAAGTGTAAGACTTTGTTTGTTTGTTGTTGTTGCTTGGCAGTCGGTATTGAAAGTGATTATTGGGCGATTTTCATATAATTTTCCCACGCGATTTTATTAATTTTTGGATTAAAACGCTAGTGCGGGTTTCGACGAAGAGTTTAGGCCAAAAATTAAGGCGATCCGATATCGACGAGCGGACATTTAAGTGTTTTAATTCGGAGTATTAATCTGGAGTAATATTAAAAAAGGGTTTTATGTTGATCTTCGGTTTTGTCTTATGCATAGCAAAGAGAATAGTGACGTGGTTATACGTACATATATTAAAATGAGATAGCAAGACAGCAACGTATGTAGCTTATGTACAAACATAACAATGTATGTATGTACATTTGTCTGTTGCTTTGCATTCTCTTTGTTTTTTGTGGGTTTAATTATTTAATCATTAAACTTTAATATAAAATAAATAAACAAAAAGGTGTTAACACATCGCCCGTGAGTTCGAACACTCATTGATTTTTTTTATTTTTATGTCTATTACGCTCGAGGTCTTTTTATAAAAATTCAATTGAAGTGAATTTTAAAATTTAGTGTAAACTGTCACGATTTGCATAGAATTTAAAAATATTATTCATCAACTCCCTATGCAAACATTTTATTATTATTTTATCCTATTTGCTAGAAACAAAAAAAAAACATTTTATTTTGAAGAATTCCTTCACGTTTGTAATTTAAACTTCTAATTGAATTTCATTGTTGCCACTGAAATTGATTTCTAACTCTAGTTCTTTTAAAATTGTATTAATATCACGTTCGCAGTGGAATTCTCCAAAAATTTATGCAGCAAAAGTTTGCATTCTATTCATTTATTTATTTATTTTTACACCCTCCAAAAAAGAATTGGCGGGTATATTCACTTTGTCATTCCGTTTGTAACGCAAGTGAAATATCCATCTGAGAGCCCATAAAGTGTATATATATATATATATATATATATATATATATATATATATATATATAGATATATATATATATATATATATATTCTTGATCAGTGATGAAATCTAAGACGATCTGAGCATGTCCGTCCGTCCTTCCGTCCGTCTGTGGAAATCACGACTCAGTCCAAACGAAAAGAGCTAGATTCTTGCAATTTGGTATAAATGTACTCTGAAGGATAGAGCCGGTTAAGTTCGGAAATGGGCTAAATCGGGCAAGAGGGAAAAAAGTTCCCCTAAGACGAACTAAACCAACCCAGAAAAAACAACATCATTTTTTAAGTTTTTTTTTTTTTGTAATTTTGTTAAGCAAATGACATATTTTTATGTCAAATACGGTCCAACGCGTTAAACTTGCAGCTGTAAAATAAAAATAAAAAAAATTATGTTTGGACCACGCCCCTTTAGTGGGCGTTATTATCTGCAAAAATAGCGTAAAAAGTTAACAAATTCTTTTACTTAAGCCTAAATTCCTTAAAAATAACATTTTTAAGCTTTAATAACGAAGCTGAGATGTAACCTGGACCTCCTGTGCCCTACCCCCACTTCCCCCTTTGCCACCTAAATGACCCTATAAAAAAAAATTAGATAAATTTTACATTTAATTATTCCGAACATATATTTTTGAATTTTTAGGGCAAAGGTGAAATATCTCCCCCTCCTGGCCCTTGCCAGAGAGACCCCGACAAAATGCAGTTTTAATGCCCTCTAAAAAGAATTGGAACCCATAAAGTATATATATTCTTGATCAGTGATGAAGTGTAAGACGATCTAGCAATGCCCACAGATTCGTCTGTGGAAAACATGATATAGTCTATTTTTGGACCCCGCCCCCTTTAGTAGGCCTTGACGTACGATATTATATGCAAAAAAAGTGTAAATATTGAACAATTTGTATTCCTTAAGCCTATAAGAAGCTGAGCTCTTCTCCCATCTTGCAGAGGTGAAACGACTCCCCCACGGCCCTTCCCGGAATGAATCTTTCAAAATAGAGATTTAAAATTGGCTACAGAGATGTCTTAAAGGAACTCTTTCCCACCAACTTAAACATTTTAAATTTACTTACTAAATATTTAGAGGGTATTTAAGATTCGACCCGGTCGAATATGACGTTCTTATTTGTTTATTTTATTTTATTTTTTTTAATTTTTGTGACAAATAATATTGTTGTCAGATTTAAATATAAAGTTTATCTGTGCAAAAATCTGTCTGTTAAACTCGCATAAGCTTCAAGTTGAGTTTCTGATTAATGTTTCAAAGCACTGCGATGGCATAAGTTTATACTTTTCCTTTTTTTTGCGAAGATAAATACAGAATCAGAATAAAAGTTTCATACGATATATGTAAATATTTCTGGTAGTAGGAAGTTGAGCTATAAATCTACTCAGAAATAAAATAATGAGTGTGTGCGTTGCAGACATTTTTAAACTTAAAAATTTAAATTATTTTTGGCATTGAGTTGTTGTTTTTTTTAACCATTTGGCTATTCACCATTTTTTCCCCAAGTTTGTTAATCATCTTTAATTTAGTCGTAAATCTGTTTACATTCGTAACAGAACTGCTAAAAGTTTAAAACAAACTGAAAAATATACATATATACGAGGGTAGGTCAATAAGTTAGCGTCAGTGTCTAGAAGATACTCGTATGTTCATCTTGCATTCAGATGTTTACCGAGTTCAGAAGATCAGGATGAAGTGAGTGTCGAATGAAAAGGCTGAGAAGAGGAAAAAATTATGTTTCCTCAGCAACCTCACCAATCGCTATTGGTGAGGTTGCTGAGGATAGTGACATATCGGGCTCTCAATGTCATTCAATTCTCTCGCAGTGAATTTTGTTCCAAAATTGCTGATAATTGACAAACTGTCGCATGAGAACCAAATTTCCCTAGCTGCTATTTTTTTTTTTTTGCTATTCCCCAGAATTTAAAGAAAACACTACGAACTGCTGCCCCATGCACCACATTCTCTAGTAGATCCCCCCCTTTCGACTGTTTTAATTATTCACACCAGAAGAAAATTCAGGATGGTATGATATTTAAATAGATATAATTTTCGTTACAAGCTTATTTCAAAGCAAATTCAGCTTTTGAACATTTTGATTAAAGAACAAGTTAGCAATATTAAAATTTTTAGTAAAATTCTTGAAAAAATTGGTCCGGGTCCTCAAGCACCTAAAAAAGTTTACAACATTTTAGGATATAAAAGAAAGACATTTATTGATGATTTATCAGTTAATGGTTTAATTATTGACAATGACAGAAATAAATTAAATATATTAAAAAATCATTTTGCAGAGGTTTATAGTGGGAATTCCTTAGATAGAGATTCTTCTGAAATTGATAATTTTGTAAATACCTTGGATCAGAGTGGTTTATTTACTTTCAGTGATTCTTTTTCAGCTTTAAATATTCAAAATTGCAATCGATTTATAAATGTAGATAATTTATTTTCTTTTACTAAAGAGTTAAACAACAAAAAATCAGCAGGTATTGATAATATTTCCAATTTTGTAATAAAAAATTTTTCAATTAAAGCAATTGTTTTTAACAATTGTATAAATATTGTATATTTTCCAAATAGTTGGAAATTTTCCAAACTTATTCCAATTAAAAAGATACCTAGTTCTTCTGATATCAATAATTTAAGACCTATTTCTTTATTATCAAATTTAGGTAAATTATTTGAAAAAATTATTCGTGAAAAAAATGGATTTAAATTTAAATAATAATTATATTCCAAATTTACAATTTGGTTTTAAAAAAGGTCATTCTACCGTTGACGCTTTATCAAAATTCCAGAATGATGTAGTTTGTAATTTGAGACATAATAATTTTATCGCATGTCTCTTCCTGTTAACACAAAATTATTAATTTATAAAACTTGTTTAAGACCAGTGCTTTTATATGGATTTCCGATTTGGTTTACTATTTCACCATCAATAATGAATAAATTCGAAATTTTTGAGCGAATGTTATTACGTTCATGTATTGGTAAAAACTTTGAAAAGATTTTCAAATGCTGTAATTTATGGGAAATCAATAATAACTCCTTTAAGTTCTTATGTTATTAAAATAATTAAAAATTATATTCATAGATTACATATTCATGAAAAGGATATTATTAAGAACATTATTCTGTCTCAACATAGTTTTAATTGGACAAATACTAGTTACTTATCTCCCCTTGGTATGCAAAATGACTTGATTGACTTAGCTAATTTGTCTTCGGAATTTTTTCAAAATGCTTATCCAGGTTCACATAGAGGTTAATTATAAATTTTATTTTTTTGTTGTTCATATTTTATATAATTTTTTTATATGTATATATTTTTTAAGTTTTAACAATAAGTCTATGATTATTTTTTAGAGTTATACACTCACGAAATTGTTAGCATCGGGAGCAAATGCGTTGTCAATTTAAAAAATGTTTTTTTTTTTAAATGTTTACTTCTTATGTTAAGTTTGGTACTGTAATATTCATAACATAGTTTTTAAGACTTTACATTTCAATCTTAAATATTTCAAAATTGTTATACACATCTTTCATATCCTATTATTATACAAAACAAGGCTTAATAAATGTACTTAACTTCCGTCGTACAACGACGGTCATAATACAAATATAGGCCTATTTTGAGATCCTTTAGAAATGCTATTAATTACAAGGAAGAACTAAATTTCAAAAAAGCTGGCTAAAGATATTGATTTAAAAGGAGATTATGTTGAAAAATAAAATTCTTATTTGCCAAAAGAACTAAAGGGTGTTTTATAAGATCTTGCTGATTTGAAATTTAAATAAAACACATGCCAAATTATGAAATGGCCAAAAAAAAATTTTTATCTGGTAGATAATTTCTTGTCATTTAACATTTAAATATAATTTCGGGCATATGGCCACCACGACTATTTTGCACAAACGTCATTCTGGAGGTCCAATTTTCGACCACCTTTTTAAGCATTTGAGGGCGTATTTCAGCAATGACACGTTGAATACTGATTTTCAAAGCGTCAATCGTTGCTGGTTTATCCACGTAAACCAATGATTTCAGGTATGCCCACAAAAAATAATCGAGTGGCGTCAAATTCACGCGGAGGCCAATTCACTGCTCTATTTCTCGATATAATGTTGTCGTTGAAATGTTCTTTCTATAAGTCCATTGTTTCGCCCGCAGTATGACAAGTGGCACCATCCTGTTGAAATCACATTTCGTTTACATCCAAATCTTGAAGTTTCGGCACCAAAAATTCATTGATCATGATTCTGTATCGATTTCCATTCACGGTAACGCATCGTCCTTCCTCATTTTTAAAGAAATAAGGACCGATGATTACACCAGCCCATAGACCGCACCAAACAGTACATTTATCGGGATGCACTGGTAATTCTTGAACGGCGTGTGGATTACTTCAATTGCTCCAAATACTTCAATTTTGCTTGTTGACATATCCCTTCAACCAAAAATGCGCCTCATCACTGAAGAGAATTTTGCGGTAAAAAATCGGATAAACATTTTTAATTGAACACTGTTTTTATAAATAAATTTCCACGATTTGGAAGCGTTGTTCTGGAGTTAACCTGTTCATGATGATTTGCCAAACAATACCGAGTAGAGACGTCACTTTAAACTGGCAAAACAGCTGTCAGACAACAGAGTGATTCGTATAAAAAAAAAACTTCATAAAAAAACACCCTTTATTATTTTAACTAAAAGACCCACGGACTTATCAAATAGCCCTCGTAAAAATAATTACTTCTCATATCGTGTTTCCTTTAAAACTTCGTTTAAATTATTAGAAGCTTCAGGAGTAGAAAAACTGGACAAAAAATGTCGAAATCACTATTATTTTATTCTCATAGTTTAATAATTAAATAAACAAAATCCAAATCTTCCGCTCTTAATAAAAATTGTCTCTTTAAAAACAAACTCTTAAATATCTAAAAAAAAGAAGTAATTTGAACATTTACGAATTCCACTGCTGCCTGGCTAATTTTAGCTTGAATTGTCTTTTTAATTTACAATTCTTCCACGAAGCAAAAAACCAGCAGTTAGATAATTTCTATCTCATCTCAACCCCTTAAGGCTCACAACAACAAAGTCTGCTAGTCGGTCTTCATTGCACTCAATTAGACAGTCATGAACAGTTGTGCAAATATAAACTTCTTTCGTATTCAACTTAAGCTCCTTTGAATTTGCGCTGCAACAATATTGATGATGTGAGTGGCCAACAGATACGCTTTTGTTGTATTTTACATGCGACTACAATAGACAGACAAGGATTGTTGGTTTTGTACTTCAATCTTTTGTAGCTGCTCTAACACTTTCATCAATATTATTTTAGCAAATCGTAAGCAGTCGTATGAATGTGTGTGTGTGTGTGAGTGTTTAGTAGCAAAACTAAACATGCATGAGTTTGTTTTGTGGTACACTGTGGCGTATGGAGTACGTATGATACACACACACACACGCAGGCATATGAAATTGCTTTATCTTAAACACATATTTGCCAAACTCATTTCCCCTATTCAAATACGATTATTGAAAACATTCATAAGTATCTATTCAGCAAGATTAGATGATGGCTCGTAGTATTTATTATTGCCAAGGAATATGTGTTGGAATAATTATTTTTAAAAGAAACTGAAATGAATAGATTATATAATGCCAATAATTTTTTTATTGGAAATTAGAAAAGAAGAGCAGAGGATCGTAACAATTGAAAGAGTATTCTTTACAGGTTGGATATCTCTTCAACGTTATAATATAATGGCATGAGTGGCATTTCAGCATAAATGAGATTTGAATTTATAGTTACAAAATCGATGTCCAAATCGTTCTTGGTAATATGATAAAACTTTATTCCAACATCTTGTATAACCATTAGCGGTAGTAGTAAATAGTATATTTCCTTTAAATTATTACGGAATTTATCTTTAATTCCAATGAGGCCGAAAAATAACAAAAGAAGTCAATACTTACCGAGATTATAAGACGAAACAGCAGCTACAAAGAAACAAAAATACATAAAATTAAAGAAAATTGAAAGCATTGCAATACCGAATATATTAATGAAAACAATAAAAATTGCATATTTTCAAGTCTAAATATCTCTGTTTTATTTTACTATAATTTTTTTTTTTTATATTTTTAGATCTCATAAACTTCACAAAATACTCTTACTTTCGTTAAACATGAGAAAGAATTGTTAATTTTGTGGTTTTGCATGAATGACTTTTGTAAAAAGAAAATAAAAAAAACAAACAATAATAAATACAGAAAAACAACTTTAAGATTTTAGGAGCAACTTTAGAGATTTGCCTGTCTCTTTGTTTTTTTTTTTAATATTACAAAGATTTTTCTTCAATCTTTGGTTTCATTTTAAATAATCGCAAATCATGTTCAATAATCTGTACAACTCAACAAAAAAGATTTTCATTCATTCTATTGCTCAGACATGTGTAGGATGTTCGTTCATTGTTGTACATAATAAATTTTCTCTGAAAGCAAAAGAACCCCATTGACCACATCCTTGACAATACAAATAACTAAGGCCGGATTTTTGGCATCTCAGTTAAACTAGGTTTAGTTAATCTGAAAACAGATTTATGCCGCTATTATCAAGTTTTTATACAAAATTTTGCCGGAACAGCTTAGTTTTGCTTAAAATGTGTGTCCGTAATGAAATAATAAAAAAAAATTCGCAGTTTGCTGGAAAGATCAGGGGCCAAATTACCGCATTCGATATCGAGCGAAATTTCCATACAATTTAAATACAAATTTCGTTCGATATCGAGTGCCGTAATTTGCCCCCAGAGTTTCAGACTTCGTTGAACTAGATTTAAACTTAAACCACCTCTCAAAAACCCAACCTAAGACACTAAGTAATTCAGAGATTAAAAATAAAAGAGCTGAAAATTTTTAAATTTTTTCTTGTTTTATTATAAATTGTTTGCCGAACAAAACCGCAGACGTTACTTTGCCTTTTAAAGATATTAACCTTTGCATGGAAAAAAAAATAAAACATTTTTTTTTATTAAAAATTTTTTTAATAAATTTTTTTTTAATAAAAAAAATTTTTTTTTACTAAAAAATGTTTTTAAATTAAAAATTTTAATTTTAAATAAAAACAAAATGTTTAATTAAGAAAACTTATTTAATTAAAAATTTTTTTTATAAAAAATATTTTTTTATAAAAAAAATTTTTTTGATTAAAAAATATATTTTTTATTAAAAATAAATTTTTTAAATTAGAAAAAATGTCTTTAAATTAAAAAATTTTTTAATAAATTTTTTTTAAATAAAATTTTTTTAAATTAAATTTTTTTAAATTAGAAATTTAATTAATTAATAAAATTTTTTTATATGAAAAAAATAATTTTTTAATTTAAAAAAAAATTTAATGAAACAAAAAAATTTTTTTATATAAAAAAATTAACATAAACAAAATTTGTTTTAATTTAAAATAATTTAAATAAATTTTTTTTTTAATTTCATAAAAAAAATTTAAATCTGAAAAAAAAATTTATTAAAAAAATTTTTTAAATTTTAAAAAGTACACATTTTTTTTCATTTAATTACTACTACAAATTTAAAATATATAGCAAAATTATTTTTGAATGCAAATTCTGTATTACACTTTGGCCAACTGGGTTATGAATATATTCATTCACCTTTGTGTAAGCATGCATGCTTGAATACAAACTGAAATTGTTCATCCTGCCAAATACAGGATACCACATTTGCTTTATATTGTTGTATGTATGTGTTTCTCTATTAACGTGTATTGTTTATTGGCGTACGTTTGTTTTGCCAAGTTATTGCCAAAAAAAAAAAGGAAAATGTGTAACGCGTGATCTAGTCACCATGATGTTAAGCAGAGCACTAAACGCGATAACTTGATGTACTGCTTATGACATTTATTTGGTAATCAACACTTTTGCCAAAATAGTTTGGTAATGAAAACATATTGGAAAACTTTGCTAAAAATAAAATTTTATTGAACTTGTTCTTTTTTTTCTTATCTAATTATGGGTTTTTTCTTTCAGTGTAACATGAAGGCTTTAAATATACAATCATGATATCCACAGCAGTACTCTGCTGTTTGAACAATAGCACAACACTGCACTAGTAATAAACTACAGTTTTTATAACACTAACAAGAAACACGTACTAACTACTCGTACTACAACTACAAGTAGTTCATTTATATAAATAAATACTCACACAAGTGTAAGAAGCGTGTGTGGATGGGTCACGTGCTTGTGTTGTATGAGTATTTTTATAACCGTAGTAACGTGGATTTTAATGCCAGCACTTTATTTAAAACGTAGCAAAGCTTTCCAATTTAATATGCATTATAGTCAAGCCGCACACGCAAACACATATGACAACACACAACAACAAAAAACAGATAAAGAAACACACATACAAGAGTACAAACTTACACACATAAAGTTAAGTCTATAAAGTTTAGAGATAAAATTCTGAAACCTCCGTACAAAATAAAATGAGAAAAATATTATGAAATAATTCAAAGTGCATTTACGAATTAAAAGCCTTTAAGCCATTTCTTTTGCACTTTCGAGTTTATTTATTTATTATTGATCAGCGCATTAAGCCAAAATATTAACATGCATTGGCTTAAATTTAAATGCATAAATAACTAAAAGCAAAATGTTGTTTAATGAAATTGTTCAATTGAAAAATTAGACAATTGCTGAAGGGGGCGGGAGGTAACGAAAAACATATTTGGAGTTTTAATACCAAAAAAAAAATTATTGTGCCCAGAAATTGGAAAATTATTAGTCAGACTTGAATTGAAATCGGCCAATTTACAAATTCCCGTTTATACCCTTCACCTAAAATGGTAAAAAGGTATATATAAAGTGTGTGTGTGTTTTTTTTAATGTCACAACACCCGAGCAAAGCGGGCAAATTGTTGAAATTTTTAATCAAAATATTTGTTCTATTCGTTAAACTCATCGTGCACTTTTTCCATTTTGTGGCGTCCATAAAAGCCCTTCAGAGCGGTTAATTCGAAGAACAATAGATCGTTACTGTTGCTGATTATGTGCATGCCGTGACATGCCGACGAGTGCCGTACAGGAAAGCATTGAAGATGATCCTAATCAATCAATTCGTTGCCGTTCTCAGTAACCGGATTTGCATTCTACGCGTCCTGCACTTCCTTATAATTTTTAAGCTTGAGGCCTTTTTATATAAAAAATTTTAAAATATTTATTTTTTATTTTATTTTTTTTTATTTTTATTTTTTATTTTTATTTGTTTTTTATTTTTATTTGTTTTTTTTATTTTTTTTTCATTTGTTTTTTTATTTTTATTTCCTTCTTTTGTTTTATTTTTTCATTCTCTTTATTTTTTTTATTTCTTTTAATTATTTTTTTTATTTTTAATTTTTTTTTTAATTTTTCGTTAGTTCCTTTTTATTTCTTTTTTATTCTTATTTACTTTTTTTATTTTTATTTTTTCTTAATTTTTATTTTAAAATTTTTTTTTTGTTTTTTATATTTTATTTTTAATTTTTTTTTTATTTTTTATATATATTTTTTTTAATATTCGTTTTATTTTTTCTATATTTTTTTTATTTTTTATATACTTTTCATTTTTTTAAATTTTTATTTATTTTTATTTTTCATTTTTAAAATTTTTTTTTTACATTTTTGAAATCGTCCAAAAAAGAATTATCCATCTGAGATCCCAGAAAGTATATGTATAATATTCTTGATAAGTGATGAAATCTAAGACGACTGGGCATGCCCGTCCGTCCGTCTGTGGAAAACGAAAAAAACTAGACTCTTGAAATTCGGTATAAATATATCTTGAAGGATAGCACAGGCCAAGTTCGTAAATGGGCTGAATCGGGCCAGAGGGGAAAAAGTTGCCCTAAGAAGAACTAAACCAACCTCTAAAAAACAACATAATTTTGAAAGTTTTTTTTTTGTAATTTTGTTAAGCAAATGATATATTTTTATATTAAAGAAGGTCCAACGCGTTAAACTTGGAGCCATAAAATAAAGATAAAATAAAATTTTGCGCCCCGCCCCCTTTAATGGGCAAAACAAATTGTTTTTCTTAGGACTACATTACTTCAAAATAACATTTTTAAGCTTAAATGACGAAGTTTACACGTAACCTGATACGTGCCACTCAAGTGTAGTTTTGTTTGTCATCTCTTATTATTTTATTAGAAAATTGCATACGAGAAGTGTATTAAACCGATGTTAACATACTTTTAATCCAAATTTTGTGGTTTGATTATTTTCTTCGTGTCCTATTTTCTAATCGAAATTTAAAATTTCATTTTATATTTTGAACAGATTCTATTGACGACCCACTGCAAAAATTAAATTTGATTGCCTGTAATATATCGAGACCAATTTTGCTGGTCTTCTTCTTCTTCTTCTTTATATTCCTGACAAGCTCTAGTAAACATTTCTTTGTTCTGCCCACATTCTGGTTGCCACAGATTTATTTGATATTCCAAATTTCCAATAAATCAAGCGCAACCACGGCGCACAAACTTCTTTAGGCAAATAACGTTTGTAGGTTCCAGCATCATTTGGTGCTTAGCAAAAGACGCCGTCACTATTAAATGTTTATAATATTTAACATGCATGACAGCCTTGGAAACCCCTAGTGTTATGGATACAATTTAAATGCCCTTCATTATCTGGTTTTATTTATATTTCGTTTAGTCTTATCCCTCCCCCACAAAATTGCGATAAACGCCAAAGAAAACTTCGACGTCAGTTTGTATTACGTGGGAGTGCACACAATCAACTTTGAATGGAATTTGTGTGTATTTCTAACAATTACAAAAACAATCATTAATAATTTCTTAAAGATATTTCCAGAAACTGATGCGCCAGAAAAATTTAAATAAAATTCGTAACCGAATCAAATTACCACATGACGTCAATTAGTAAGGAAAGCGTGAGAGAAATGTATAAGACTTTTGCTGAGACGCTACCTGAACGTCCTCTAACCCAAAGTCCGTCAACAACTAATACAATCACACACTAAATCACATCCATATTCCTGACCGAGTGCTTGGCAGTGTTGATGTTAACTACTTCAGTCAACAGCACTTTCATGCATCTTTCAAACAGTCCATGCAGAGCAAGATTTTGTTTAACTTTGCGTCTCGTTAGATTGATTAGTTGCTTTACAAACTGTTTCTAGTTTGCAAATAAAACTTTTTCAGTTTGCTTTAATGTCAAAGACTATCAAGTGTTTGCCTCCTTTCACATTCTGTGTGCATGTACTCATTCATGCTCGCATTTGTGCTGATACCAACTTAAATCATTCGTGAGTAAAATAAACTTGATTGGAATGGTCTAACTTGCGAAATTTCTGCGTAGCAAAAGTCTAAATTTATTTTCAGTTATTTTCTCCAACTCCAGCATTTTTGAGCCAAAAAAATAAAAAATAATAATAAAATTCTCGTTGCAAACAAAACAGTTTGTTTCGCTATTTCGAAACTTTCCTTTACGTGTTTATATTCTTAAGTGCCACACTTTCTTGCCATTTCAGCATTCAAATACTAGTCTTATATTTTTTACTCCGCCACGATGTTACTATAACCTTGTTCTTTAAGGAAATCTGTGTTGGTTTAAATCTCGTTTTATATACATAATAAAAATAAATATAAAATCACTCACCCACTCACACACACGTTTTCAAGAACTTGTTCTTTTAATCCCGAATTCGAACGGAAAGCAATTCCGGAAAATGTTTATGTGATTTTTATAGACTTAAGCAAATAAAATACAAAATAAAAGCTTGATTTATATTTGTTTTAATTTACGACCGCAAAACTATCTGTTTTCGAAATTGATGGCAGCTTGACAAGATGTTAGCAATACAAGCGTTTCGTTTATATCAATAGTTCACAACGGAGCTGTTTAGAAAATAAGTAGTAATTTTTATAGGCACAGGCACTAGAGATTAATGCGATTACGTGACTAAATAAAACACGGCATCAAATATAAATCTATCGAACAGTGACAATGATTTTCTTCATCTTAAAAATAGTTTCATACTCTGTAAAAGAAATTGCTTGCGTCTAAAGTACACAAGTTAGACGTGAAACTTCTTTGGTATTTCTTCCATATTTATATATATCATTATTATTTTATTTAAATTTGGAAAAGAGAGTTTATGAAATATTTTTATTTTATGCTAGCCCGCGACTTGGTGCGCAAAGAATATGTGAAACTCCATCTAATGTACATATATGTTATGTCAATGGTGTGTTGTATTTTTACTATGTCAAAGTTAAAGCTTTCTTAGTTACAAGTTTAAAAATTTCGTATGCCTATACAAATTTTCAACCTTCCTTGACCGCTCAATAGGATCATTTCCAAAAAAAAAACTATATTATTTCTCGGATCTTAAAATACCTCTATGCCAAATTTCATCTCAATCGGTTCAGCGGATGGAGCATGAAAAGGTAACAGAGAGAGCAGAGAGAGTTACTTTAAAAGTTTTATATTAGTAAGGAAAAAAGTGGAAGGAAGTCATTATAAAAAGTGCAAGTCCTCATAAAAAGTGCAAGTCATCACAAAAATTGCAACCCATCGTAAAAAGTGTAACTCATCACAAAAAGTGCAAGTCATCATAAAAAGTCAAAGTCGTCATAAAAAGTGCAAGTCGTTATAAAAAATGCAAGCCATCGTAAAAATGCAAGTCATCGTAAAAAGTGCAACTCATCATAAAATGTGCAAGTCATCATAAAAAGTGCAAGTCATCATAAAAAGTGAAAGTCATCATAAAAAGTGCAAGTCATAATAAAAACTGCAAGTTTTCATATAAAGTGCAAGTCCTCATAAAAAGTGCAAGTCGTCATAAAAAGTGCAAGTCGTCATTAAAAGTGCAAGTCATCATAAAAAGTGCAAGCATCATAAAAAGTGCAAGTCATCATAAAAAGTGCAAGGCATCATGAAAAGTGCAAGTCATCATAAAAAGTGCAAGTCATAATAAAAACTGCAAGTTATCATATAAAGTGCAAGTCATCGCAAAAAGTGTAACTCATCACAAAAAGTGCAAGTCATCATAAAAAGTGCAAGTCCTCATAAAAAGTGCAAGTCATCATAAAAAGTGCAAGTCATCATAAAAAGTGCAAGTCTCTATAAAAAGTGCGAGTCAGCACAAAAAGTGCAAGTCAACATAAAAAGTGCAAGTCCAAAATTGCAAGCCATCGTAAAAATGCAAGTCATCATAAAAAGTACAAGTCATCATAAAAAGTGCAAGTCATCATAAAAAGTGCAAGCCATCGTAAAAAGTGCAATTCGTCATAAAAAATGCAAGTCATGCAAAAAAGTGAAAAATTCAACATAATGTTGTAGCTGATGGGAGATTGAGACTGCGAGAGATTGTGGAAGCCATAGACATTTCACATGGCTTCCATTTTGAACTCTTTCCGCACTTAGAATGCAAAAGTGCACACATGTGCTGGTGCCATTGCGAAAATCCATGAATTGGGCTACGAATTGTTGCCTCATCTGTCCTATTCTCCAGATTTAGCGCCGAGTGAATATTTCTTGTTTCCAAAGTTGAAGAAATGGTCCGGCGGTAAGAGAATGGACTCCAACGACGAAATCACCTCAAGAACTAATGCCTACTTTGATGACCTCGACAAATCATATTTTTCGGAAGGGATGCAAAAATTGCAGAAACCTTGAACTACATAAGTGTATAGAACTCAAAGGACTATGTGAAAAAGAAAAATAATTTTTTATATACAAATTTTTTGATGCATTCAAAAAGTCACAGACTTATTGACACCACCTCGTAGTTATACAAAAAAAAAAGTTAATAAAAATTAAAATAAATTTTTTTTATATATCGCTTCCAGTAAGAATGCACTCTATGAATTCAGTATTATTTTTGTTTCAAAAGCAACTCTGAAATTTATCAGCTGTGACTTGTTTTTATTTTAGTTATTAAACATAAAGCGCTTTATAAAAGAACAACGCTTTTTACATGTAAAAATATATTACAAAAATTGTTCACAGGTAAGAGCCGGCACACAAACTTTACTTTGAAAAGTTTTCAGTTTGTAGGAGAGAAGAGAAAGGGGAATGGTATGAGTAGAAACTTTGATGCTCTCTCAAAGTTGCTTTATGCTTCGTTCGTCGTTTGTGCATATTTATATTCTGTTGTTGTTAAACACAAAGTAAATGAATGTAAAAGACGAACAGAAAAAAAATTTTGTCAAAGTGAAATTTGTAAATATAAAAGGACTCTAAGATAAGACCGCTTGCAAACTTCGAAGAATTTTCAGTCGAGAAAGTGCACCTAATGTGTCGTCTATTCGAGGAGTGTTCAAAAAAATTAAAAAAAAGAAAAATGTCTCAGCTGGGCACAGTTAGAGTCCGTATCGATCGGTCTCTTGTAAATATAGGCTGCTACAAGTAAGACTGTCCCCGCAAACGCCCCCTTTAGTGGGCGTTGACGTACGATATTATATGCAAAAATAATGTAAATATTGAACAATTTGTATTCCTTAAGCCTATAAGAAGCTGAGAACTTCTCTGATGTTGCAGAGGTGAAACGTCTCCCCCACCGGACCTTCCCGGAAGAACTCTGTCAAAATAGAGATTTGAAATTCGGTACAGAGATGTCTCTGTCCCAGCAAATTAAACATTTTAAATTTACTTAATAAATATTTGGAGGGTATTTAAGATTCGACCCGGTCGACTATAACGTTTTTCCTTGTTTAATGCTGCTGACGTTATGTAAAGCCTTTACGAACAATTTGATTTTTAAATGTTAAGAAATTACTGCTTTTCCAAAAGGAAATATTTTATTTAAACGAAATTTTTACGGAATACAAATGCCATAGAAGTTATTGTTTGTCATTTTTATCGGATTCACAGAATCGTAAATAATTTGTTCAGTGTGACCACAACATTAAATGTACATGAGTTGCGTATATTTCAAGGACAATTTATCAAAAACTATGAATTAACTGGCGATTTGCACATTTATCATTCGCTGGAATATTATGGCACATGTTTCCATAATTTATTAACATTTATCTTCTTGTGGTATGAAGGAAAACAAAGTGTGCGCATATAGAGGAGACAACATCATACGAGTACGAGAGTATTAATACAAGATATCCAAGATTTATATGTTTTGAAATGAAAGCTGTTGTTGGTGTTTTTTTCTTGTTCATTTCCTTAACAAATATTCTTTCGGCATGTCGGACTTCATATCATTAACTGTAGACATATTCACTCGCTATCAGATGAAGAACAAAAATGCTTAAGTGCGTAAGTAAACTCAAGCATTTCTGATAGAGTGTTAGAGCCCGGGATAAACTGCTAAAGATGCCAACAATATGAAAGAATATTTACACACAAAAAAATGATGGGATGTAATTGTTTATGAGTCTAGCGATTAGTTTTGTTTAAATTAAACCACAAGGGAACAGAGTATATTTTTGTTTTATAAAAGGACATACGTAAGCGAACGCGGCCATCATCATGAGAGAAACTTTCTAATAAACAAGTGACCATTCAAAATTGAAACGGCTGTACCATATGAAATGCCTATGACTTCCACAATCTCTGTTAGTTTCAATCTCCAATTGGCTAAAACCTTCTAGTGAATTTTTTCAATTGTTCCGCATGTAGAGACCTCAACTGAGCGTCATGCTAATAATAATATTTATCAAGCCTAGCTTCACAAAAAATAATTCCTAGTGACCACAATTTTTAATTATACAGCAAAGCAGACCGGCTGTTTTCGAAAGCCTTTACACTTCTATCATCAGTACTCCTGTGTATTTTTGTTGTTTTTTTTTATCACATTTTAGTTTTTATTTTTACAAATTTTACTATGAAGTAGAATAGGTTTAGAAGAGATTAGGTTGAAAAGAGGGGCATAAGCAAGAGCTGTCCCAATCCGTTCAGGATTACACTTAAGCCTCATAGGCCTGAAGTAGAATACGAGAATTATATTAATGCTAAATCAAAGATAAGACATATTAAATACCTGTGATTATTTTCATCCTATTTTTAAAAATATCCTGTTTTTTAAAACTTTCTTGCATTTTTAATTTAATCAAACTTTGACGCTTTAAAATTGTTCATATGTGGCGGCTTTCGAAAACAGCTGTTATGCTCTGCTATTATATAATTAAATTGATGTTGACTTTCTCTTGTTTCTTGCAGTATTTATTATGTCTTTCTAAATTAAAATAAGTTACGGACAAACTCCTATAAATCTTAATTTAATTTATTTTAGAAATAAATAGTTCGATGCAAAACACTTAGAAAAAATTCTTGAACTCGTGGTTTTGCAATTGTGCCTGAATAAAAATTCTTAACTTAATAATTAAATATTTCTATATGTTAAATTGTTGAATAATTAATTATGGCATCATATGTATGAACGTTTAGCACTATGGGGCATTGTGGTATATGCGGCATATTGCGAACACTTGGTTTCTCACAGTCAAATGTCTACGAGGTTTTTGAGAAGAGTTTCGAGTTGATAAATTGATAGTCCCCAGTTTTGTTAATTGCTGTCAAGTTATTTCAATGAAGAAGGGCATTAAGCATTAACAACAACGATGGACATGATCATGTACTAAAGGGAACACTCCAGCAGTCTCCTTCGTCTCAGTGAAAAATCGCACGTACAGTGAAACTTGAAATAAGTTCTCTGCCCTTTTGTCCATCTGTGATCTCAACGTTATACCCTTTTTTCAATACTTCCGACACAAAGCACTGATTGCACTACCGGTTTTATTTAACAAAAAAAAAGCAATGTGAGTCCGTTCACAGGGCAGATGTGTAAACATCTAGTAATGAAAATATTTTTTTAAGTACAGTCGACTCCGCTTTACTGGAAATAACGAAAAACCAATTTTTTCAGTTATCCGAATTTTTTCTCTAAAACGTAGTTCGGACTACTGAAATTTGTTACAGTTAAGCGTACTGCTTAAAATCACTAAAACAATATTTTTATATCAAATGTCTAGCCACTGGCATTGACAATATAATAGAAAAATACAACAAAGTACGTAAGAGCGAAAAGGACAACTATATTTTGCCATTTAATTTTTTAACGTTGAAAACAAGCAAAATTTTTTCAGCCTTGAGCTATGCAATCGATTCGATGTCATTGTTTGTTTTTTCACTAAAGCGAAGTAAGTTTCATAGAAAACGTAGTTGTGGGCTTGATTTTGGTTTTCAGTAATACGATATTTTCAATAAGGCGATGTTTCGCTAAAGCGAAGTGAATAAGACTAGCTGCGTTTAACATCAGTGCGGGGATTTGTATCGCTTTCAGTAATCCGGGGTTTTTCAGTAAAACATTGCTGCGGATTCGACTGTACTAGCTAGTACACTAACAAAAAGTTAGTGATTAGTATCTACTATTGCACACTAGATGGTGTCTATATGAAGCTGTTAAGTTTCTCTGTACTTTTTGCTGTCCGTATGATTACACTAATACACAGCTCACACCGATTTGATCTTACTCTAAATTTGTGATTGTATTGTGAAAAATACCTTTACCCCCCCAGCGTATAGATGTTAACACATCAAAAAAAAACATAAGAAAACCAAAAAGTGTTACTTATTAATTTTCTTTTTCTCTATACAAAACAGAGTGCTGAATATCATTAAGTTTTCTCAAAAATGATTTTATAAACAAACGAAAGCCTTTAACACGCACCACATTTATATGAAATTTAAAAATTTAAATTTCCATTACACTTCTTTAGAAAAAAAAAACTTCTTTGTACATGATCTAAATTCTAAAAATCTTGTGAGCTACAAGGAAAATGATTTTCTTGCAGGGTTCCATTAGGTTACCGTTAACTTTTCTAAGCTCATTTTACTATTCCCAAGAAACGAATGGTATCTCCTGCAACACTTACGGCAAATATGTTGCGTATGTGCTTAAAATAACAAACACATCATTGTGCATAAGCACTTTTATAATAAATTAGATTTCCATACACACACACACCCACACACAAATACGCACACGAAAGTATACAACATTTGTTCTGCTTTTGTTGATTACTTTCACTAAATGATTAAGGACATTTATCTGCAGTGTTTATACAACAATTTCTATAAACTGTCAGTTATCCAAATAATAAAAAAGAAGGGAAATTTCCTATATAAAAGCAACATAATCAAGACTTTAAATAAATAGACGGATAGTTTGAAAAAAATAAAAAAGACTTGAAATGGAAAAAAGGGATTGTGGAATTGTTTATAAGATTAAATTTTAAGAATTCCAAATAAATCTATTTATGCAGAGACAAGGAGAAAGCTAAACGCACACACTCCTACACACTTATATAAAACAAACATACGCATGCAGGCATGCATAACATCAAATAATGATTCTAACTAACACGTGCATATTCACTTTCTATACTTATTTTGTTGTTCTTGTTGTTGTTTAAGCAATTTGGAAAGTTTTTAAATTTTATTATTTTTTATTCTAACTGAATTCCATTCTTGCTTGCATGTCTGTGAAGGAAACTATAGACGACTAAGAGTACAAAAAAAAAATTGTTGTATAGAAATTCGAATAAGTTTTTTAATAGAAAATTTTAATTTAAGATGAAGAAAAATAATTATGAAAAAAATGAAAGAGAGAAAGAGAAAAAGTTGAATATTATAAATAACTAAGAACGAAAGTTATATTAATTTAGTAAAAATTCTAACAACTATTTTCTTCCATTAGCAATTCAAAATTAGCAAACGCACTGTGGGACTGTTTCTGTTTGTAAATGAATAAAGAAAATATATATTAAATATATTTTAAACAGAATAAATATATAATTTGATTATCACATTTCTCGCCACGACTTCTAAACTATCCCCAAAATATTTTTTAGTCCTCTCCCGGCAACATTCGAAAACAGGGAGGGCTGCGTATACTTAATATACGAGTATTAATTTGTATGTTTTTAAATAAAGTATACGCCTACACATCAATATACTGCAACTAATTGCACGCTAATTTTGCGAATAATTTTTTATACCTTCCAAAAAAGAATTGGAGAATCATTCCGTTTGTAACACAGCGAAATATCCCTCTATGACCCCATAAACTATATGTACTTGATCAGTGAATAAATCTAAAACGAATCGGGCCAACCTAAAAAAAAACAGTAAAATTTTTAAAGCCTTTTTTTTATAATTTTGTAAGGCCAAGAAGAGCCAATGCGTTAAACTTGGAGCCATCAAATAAAATGAATACTTTTTGCACCCCTCCCCCTATAGTGGGCGTTATTATATACAAAATTTTAACAAATTGTTTTACTTAAGCCTACATTCCTTGAAAATAACATTGTTAAGCATTTATAACGAAGCTGAGACGTAACCTGGTGTCCCTCTGCCCCACCCCCTCCTCCCCTATTGCCACCTAAGTGACCCTATAAAAAAAAATTAAAAATAAATTTTACATTTAATTATTTTTAGAGTTTTATGGCAAAAGTAAAATGTCTCCCCCACGGCCCTTGCCAGAGAGACCCCGACAAAATATAGTTTTAATAACCTCCAAAAAGAATTGGACCCCATAAAGTATATATATTCTTGATCAGTGATGAAGCCTAAGACGATCTCGCAATGCCCTTACGTCCGTCTGTGGAAAACATGATATATTCTATTTTTGGACCCCGCCCCCTTTTGTGGGCGTTGACGTACGATATTATATGCAAAAATTATGTAAATATTGAACAATTTGTATTCCTTAAGTCCATAAGAAGCTGAGATGTTTTCTGATCTTGCAGAGGTGAAACGTCTCATCCACGGCCCTTCCCGGAATGACTCTATCAAAACAGAGACTGAGAATTGGGTACAGAGATGTCTTAAAGGAACTCTGCCGCAGCAAGTTAAACATTTTAAATTTACTCCCTAAATATTTGCAGGGTATTTAAGATTCGACCCGGTCGAATATAACGTTTTTACTTGTTATTATTGTTATTACTATTATGATTTTTATTGTACTTCGGAGCAACACTAACAGTATCTGATTTATAGTTTATTTCATTTTGTAATGGTTTATTGATAAGAAAAGAGATTTATATTAGAAATGCTACAAACTATCAATACACCCTTAGAAAATGGCATAAACAACAAAGCAGATGCTGATAGTATTGCTACAGACATTTATTGAAAACAAATTTTAATAGGAGAGATGTTTTAAAAAAAATATTTTTTATATCGAATAAAATTTGTTTGTTGTGTTTTCTTGCATTTCAAATTCTATGGTTTTGCTTGTGTAATTCTCAATTCATTTTTGAGGAGCTTATGTATAAACTGAGAGGTTTCGTTATTTTGGAATTAGGTTAAAGTCTGCTGATGATTTGGTGTAAGAACCAATAAAATGCAGGCATATAGACATACTTGACCACATAACAAACAAAAAGCACTAATTTAATTGAGACAATATGTCGAATAAACGATGTAAAAAAAAAATTGTATATATACATATATTTTTTTTAACACTAAGCTTTTTGTTAGGCGTTGAAAATTAAATTTGTTTTAAATGAAATTTATTTGTTGGTGGTCAAGCATGTCTATATGCATTTCATTGGTGCTTTACCAAATCATCGGTAGACTTTTTTGAAAAATTAAAAACCTCTTATCTTATGCATATATAGGGTGTTTTTTTTAAAGGTATAGAACTTCGAATTGAAATAAAACACAAGAAAATCGTTTTAATGTCCATCAATTTGGCTTTATTGGAAGGATAATTTTATGCCATTAATGTTTAAATATGATTTCGGGCATGTGGCCGCCGCGGCTGGCTCGAATAAAGCCAATTCTACAGGTCCAATTTTCAACCACTTTTTCGAGCCACTTTTTTGATGAGCGCATAATTTCCGCGAAATTATGCGCTCATCGAATGTTTCCTTCAATAAATCGATTGTGACGTGCGCTGTGTGGCATGTAGCGCCGTCTTGTTGGAACCACAACTCATCCACATTCATGCCATCCAATTCGGGAACAAAATAGTCGGTTATCATGACTCTATACCGGTCTCCATTAACGGTAACTGACTCTCCAGCATTATTTCGGAAGAAGTATGGCCCAATGACTCCACCAGCCCATAGAGCACTGTTCGACGTCTCTGCGGATGCGTATTATCACATAGAGTAAACGTAGTGCGAAAACGATCCATGGTTAACCGAATTAATTGCTCTGATGGACGATTATGTCGACCAATGGACGAAGCTTGCGGTAAAGTTCGCGAACTGAACCATTACTTTCGAAATAAATTTGCACGATTTGCAAGCGTTGTTCTTTTGTCAACCTGTTCATGATGAAATGGCAAACCAAACTAAATATTAATCACTTGACAGCTGACAAAATGGCCGCCAGTTAAAAAAGTGATGCCAACTTAAAGTTCTATACCTCAATAAAAAACACCCAATACTTCTGAAAACATCTGAGAATTCACAATTTGTAAATTACAAACTATTTTTAAAAATCACGACAGAATAATATGTTGTGATTTTTGAAAATAGTTTGTAATTTACAAGTTGTGAATTCTCAGATGGTTTTCGGAAGTATATGCATAAGATAAAAGGTTTTTAACTTTTCAAAACTGTGGTTAAAGTCTACTGATGATTTGGTAAAGCACCAATGAAATGCATATAGACATGCTTGACCACCAACAAATAAATTTCATTTAAAATAGTATTGTGAGAACAATATGTCAAATAAAAATTTCATAACAATCGAATTTGCTTAAAATATTTTGTTCTTTCAAATAAAATATTTTCTTTGTGATATTTTTCTTAAACAATTAATTAATTTCGGTAAAAAAGTTACACAAAGTGTGGCGATATATTTTTAAATAAAAAATACATATCTTTTTTATATAATTAACAAAATATACATTAATAATTTTACATTATTCATGACCTTTTAATACCGCAGCAATAACAACTTTCTGTCTGGCCTGAAAAATTTGTTTAACATTTTATTTAACTAATTGCTCAATTACAAATGCAGCCCTGCTAAAATATAAAAAGTGTGTTTAGTGAGCAAAACGCAATTCACTGAACAAAGTTAGTCGAGACTTGCCACCTAAATTGTGGGAAAAGTGAAATAAAAGAAACATAAACAAAATATGTTCAGCCATGTTGCAGGAAATCTATTGATATTAAATTTATTTCTAAGTAGAAAGTTAAAAAATTATTATTTTTTCTTATCTTAGGCCAGCACTCAGGGGATGACCCCTACATATGCAGTGCATTGCGCCGGAACTAGAATGGAAGGGCTAGTATTGAAGGGACAGATGAAGAAAAATTAGAAGATAGGGCACTTTTTTGTAGCTATTTCAAGCTTTTTTACTTCGCCGGCTAATTTTTGCTTCAGGACCAGCGAAAGAGGATACTGATGTTACTCTGCTTTTGACTACATGATGGTGTCAGTCGCTGCCAATTATGTTCAGTGACCAGTTCAGTGACAGGTTGGCAACAACTAGCACAACCATGCACTAATGCTGATCAGACGAATTCAGCAGAATATTTCATGCGCAAAATATTTCTCAGCGCGAGGTTGAACTCAGGACCCTCTACTTCGTAGTCTCGTGTTCTACTACTTCAGCCAACAGCATCCTCTAATTTTTTATTTTTTTTTTATCTTGGACCAGCACTCAGGGGATGACCCCTAGATATGCAATGCATTGCGCCGGAACTGAAAACGAGGCGATAGTATTGAGGGTACAGATTAGGAAAGATGAGAAGATAGACAGTTGTTTTTGTAGCTATTTCAACCTTTTACTTCGCCGGCTAATTTTTGCTACAGGGCCGACGAAGGTGGGTGCTGGTCAGTCGCTGCCAATTATGTTCAGTGACCAGTGACTATGCCTTCATCATTGAACTAGGCTGGCAACAAACTAACACAACCACGCACTAATGCTGATCAGAAGAATTCAGCACAATATTTCATGACTCAGCGCGGGCTCTAACTCACGAACCTCCGCTTCATAGTCTCGTGTTCTACTACTTCAGCCAACAGCATCCTCTAATTAAAGAAAAATGCGGATTTAAACTTGAGGCCTTCATAGATATAAAAAAATGTTCTTTTAGTAGTCATGCGATAATTAAATTGCCAAAATTTTATATATGTGAACAGGAAAATAATTATAACAATAAAATAAATATTGACTCCTAACTTGAAGTCTACTGATGATGATTTTGTATAAGAACCAATGAAATGCAGGCATCTAGATGTACTTGACCACACAACAAAGTATTCTAATTAATAAATAAATTTATTTTAATAAATATTAAAGAAAATTAAAATCGCCAGCTGAAGAAAAACTCATAAAGCAATATTTAATGCCAAAAGTGTGGCCACTATTATTTGAAAAATATATTAATGCACACGATACGTTATGAAAAAATAAAATAAAACGTAAGCAAAAAAAATCATTAAAACATGTGAGTACGTTTTTTTTTTTGTTAAAAAAACATACAGACAAAATTTTGCTGCCGAAAAAGGAAAAATGTCCCATTTAGCGTTTCTCTTTGACAGTAGAATAATTGCAATATTCCAATAAAAGAGCAAATTTTTTTTACATGGAAATACACACACACACACGTTTTTCATTCACAACTCCAAAAGCAATGCATTTTTATTTATTGTGAAAACTTTTACCCAAAAAAGTGCTCCAGAAACGCGCTGTTGGACAACAAAATATACTTTAAATAATGTTGCCTTTGCATGTGGGTGGGTGCCGTTAAAATCTCAACTTCATTTCCAAAAAAATAAAAAATCCCTCTAACAAATAAGTATTTGAATAACAAGCAAGTTTCTGGAAAGATATTTGTTAAACTATTTCTCTTTGGATCAGCTGCATATGGTTCCTATAAAATTTTGTGTGTGTGTGTGTGTGTGTGTGTGTGCGCGCGTGTTTGTGTGAAAATTTTTGTAACATTTCAGGCATAAAATATTTGAGATATGCATGAGCAAATTTTGTAATTTTCAATTGGTATTTCTCTTACACAAACCGATGCTGCATTTGCATACAGTCAGTCAAGGCTTGACATTCTTTGAACACTTGTGTTACGATGGAAAAAGAGAAACGATTCTTAATAGCAAGTGAATGCTTGTGGTACACGTTTGATAGATGACAAAGAAATTTCAATAGCTATAAGAAAAAAAAACGAAATTTATGTTGTTAAATGACTTAATATTTCAACGTATAAGAATAAAATTGATAATCGAACACAGAGACTAAAACTTAAAGGGAACGATTCCGGTTACGGGAAAATGAACACTTTCAGAAATTTTATTTCGCTTATGGAGGATTTCTAATAAAACGAGTTGCGGTTAAGTGAAATCTATACGAATAACTAAAAATAGCTAACTTTAACCAGGTGATTTTTTAATATTTAATGCGAGGGAAAAGCCGACATCCGCTCTGTCTGTGAAACAAATAAAATAAATAATTGACTGTTTACTTGGAGCAAACAGTTGATTTAGCAAAAGAAATATAAATAAACAAAAAAATTTATATGTAAATAAATTTGTTTTTTAAAAAAAGTCTTCTGTGCTGCTTTCATAATTCCTTTTTCATTTTGATTTACTTTGAGACGATGCCAAACGTCTCTTAACTTTAGCCCACAATAATATATTTTCTAAACTTCATTTTTGAGTCTCCTACGGCTACTGGTTGTATTGAAATATGGTATTTTTATAAAATTTCCACAAACTTTACTTGACATCACTTTAACCCTAATTATGCCAACGAAAGAATTACTGCCTGGCCCACGATGTCACTCGATATTGTTTTCTCATATAAATATATTTAAAACAAAAACAAAATTATGAAATTTGTTTTTGTTTTAAATATATTTATATGAGAAAACGATATCGAGTGACATCGTGGGCCAGGCAGTTATAACAGAAACTGTGAAATTGTTTCCAAGGGGTGTGTTTTTTTAGAGTGTCACCAGAGCCACGCGTGCAAATTATTGAAATTTTTAATCAAAGTAATTGTTCTATTCGTCAAACTCATCCTGCACTTCTTAGAGCGGCTAATAATTCGTCCTCTAGAGCGGCTAATTCGAAAAACAATAGATCGTTTTCGGACCACATTTATTGTTACTGATCATGTGCAGCCTGTAAGATGCCGAACAGTTGCGCACTGAATTTAGTATTTTGTATGTGATTTTATTTAAAATAACAATTTTTTTAAATTAAATTTTCGTTAAAAACCTTGGTTAAATAGTTGATATTCTTACTAACTAGCACCACTTGCAAAAGTGGCAAAATTGAACAAAGAACGCTGATGAGATGGCGTAGCGGCCTCGAAATCAGTACTGATACGTTCTGCTGGTTTGATGATTATTGAAAAATATTCTTAATATTCCAATCTTAATATAAAAAATAATAAATAGAATTTGAACAAATTCATTTATTAATAAAATAATAAAAAAATCATTTGCAGTCATGCAGATTCGAACTTAAGCCCGTTGAAATAAATTAACAATTTACATAAGAAAGTTCGACTAATAAAAATTCATACATAAATCCATAAACTTCGTAGGGGCATCTTGGCGAACATCGCATATGGCTAATGAAGACAGTTGATATACAGTCGAATCCGCTTTAGCGCAAGCCGCTATACTGAAAAAAATCGGATTACTGAAAACGATACAAATCCCCGCACTGATTTTAAACGCAGCTAGTCTTATTCACTTCGCTTTAGCGTAACACCGCTTTACTGAAAATATCATATTACTGAAAACCAAAAGCAAGCCCACAACTATGTTTTGTAGGAAACTTACTTCGCTTTAGTGAAAAAATAAACAATGAAACATTTATTTATTAGAAATCGATTGCATAACTTAAGGCGGAAAATATTGTGCATGTTTTGTCCGTTAAAAAACTAAATGGCAGAATGTATTTGTCCTTTTCGCTCTTACGTACTTTATTGTATTTTTCTATTATATTGTCAATGCAAGTGGCTAGACATTTTCGAGGGATTCGTGAAAAATTTCAACGACAAAATGAATAATTCTATGAATATTTTTTTTTAAATAAAATTTTTCCGTTAAATTGACGTAAAAAAATATACAGATTTGTTATAAAAAATATTGTTTTACTGATTTTAAGCAGTACGCTTAACAGTAACAAATTTCAATAATCCGAACTACGTTTTAGAGAAAAAATCTGATAACTGGAAATAAAATTCCGTTTCGGTTATTTCCAGTAAAGCGGAGTCGACTGTATATGTTTCGTGCATGCTCTGACATGAATGCCTGACATGAATTGAAAAAGAAATTACAACTATTCCAAGGTACAAAGGAAAAGTCAATAAAAGTTTTTATATATCCAACTTATACAGCAGAGCAGAACAGCTGTTTTCGAAAGGCGCTACACTTTCATCACACTCAGTACTCAAGTGTATTTCTGTTTGTCACAATTTTATAAAATGCCTGAGTTGAATATGAACAATATCTTGCAAAAGAATAGTTTTTATTTCTAAGAAATTTTATTACAAAATAGCCTACGAGAATCGTATCAACTCGATGCACATAGGGGTATTTTGCCAATCTAGCCGGACATTCATATATTTGTTTGTTTATATCGCTTCTAAAAAGTCATTCCAGGTGCCCCTGGAAAATAGGAAAAATCGGACCAGGCAAAAAAAATCCCCCTAGAAGATGTAATTCTACCTCTAAAAAATGAAATTTTGTTTTAAGTTTTGCCGTACTTTTGTTTAGCAAACGGAACTCTTAACGTTGGCAACAGTTCTGAAAGCTAAACATGGACCCAGGAGATAGTAGAATGCAATTCCTTTCCTGCCATCTTTTGTGGGCGGTGGCATGAAATATTATTTGCAAAAATTATGTAAATATTATTAAATAAAATAATTAATTTCCTAAAGAAGTCGCACAAAAGAGTGACGAAATATTGAAATTAAGAAATAAAATTAAAATAAAGAGACCTTAACCCTTTGACGACGAATGGGACAAATATGTCCCATTTGGTTTTTTCGTCTTTACAGCCGCATTTTCTAATGGATTATGATCTTATTGGTGTTGTTCGATAAAAGACAAATGTATTATTTGGTATTGGCGTTAACACTAAGGTTTTGTTGTTTCAATTGGGCTTAAGGGCTTCCAAAAGTCAGAAATTTAAACTTTTTTTTCGCAATTTTAGTTTCCTAATATCCTGGGTTCTAATTGATACTGTTGGAAAAACTTATAGTACTAGATGAACCTATGCCTTATGTAAATATATTGACCAACGCATTTTGAATCGGTTCTATACTTTTCTCTGGGGAGCTGAAAATATGATGGGACATATGTGTCCCATTCGTCGCCAAAGGTAAAAATAAAGGATATTTTTTTAATAATTTTTTTATTTTGTTATAGGTAAAAAGCAAAGAAAACGCAAACGATTCAACGAAAAACATTAAAAAATAACTCAAAAAATTAATTTAAAATTATGAGACCCTATAAATGATTCATGTAAACTAAATTAAAATCATAATTAGTTGTGATAAATTGTAAAACAATTTATTTTTCCAGTAAAGCACATTGGTTTTTTACTTGTGAAACAAATTGTGTTTGTTCAGCATTCGATTCCGCTTTTTGTGCAAACGACATTTCGCTTCCTGACTCCCCCTTCCATTCTTGTTTGGTAATATCCAGCTAAATTCGACACTGCCTCTAGTCTTGACTGTGTAATGGATTCTCGAGGTGTCGCGGTAATACCAACTTTTCTACTACAAAAGCTGTCTATGAACTGTGTAGCCAGGTTAGGTTAGGTTAGAAGGGCTACCCGCAGTAAGCGAGAAAAACACTCGTAGGCCATAAAAGGTCCATTGTGATGTCCAGAGGACTATACCCTACTCAATCCTTACTATGCAAACTATTTTTTTATTTATTTTTTTTTTATTTATTTATTTTTTTTTATCAGTCGCTGTCAATTATGTTCAGTGACCAGTGACTATGCCTTCATCATGGAAACAGGCTGGCAACAACTAACACAACCATGCACTAGTGCTGATCAGAAGAATTCAACACAATATTTCATGACTCAGCGGAGGTTGAACTCAGGACCCTCCGCTTCATAGTCTCGTGTTCTACTACTTCAGCACAACAGCACCCACAAACGATCAGCAACTTACAGTTAGTATTGTTTTTGTTGGTTTTGCAATGTAAATAAAGCAATACGTTAGTGCATGCGTCGTCATATTTACTTTTTGTAACGACAAAATGCTTTCGAATGATCAATGCATTTGTTCCCAAATTTTTACCTTTTAACGACGAATGGGACACATATGTCCCATGATTTTTCTCGTAGAAGGAGTAAAAATTTTTAAATTTTGACAACACTTTAGTCTTCAAATATAGCATTTCCGAATAAGAATCCTAAATAAAATTTTAAAAAATTTGCAGCCGAAAATTCTTCGTCGTCAAAGGGTTAAGCTTAAAAATATCAGAATATAATAATTATGTAAATATTAAAAGGAATGAATTACTTGCGCGTTATTGCCATAAACATTAAAAATCTTCAACTTCTATAGGAAGGGGGGGAGGTTTAATACAGAAAACCTTAAAAGGTCTTAAAAGAAAGAAATAAAAAGTGGACCTGAATTTTATGTTCCAGATGTAAAGCAAATTCATGGGAGCTGTCAGGCGTAAAAATACTTCAGCTTTGCCTTTCAACTGTAACACATATTGACTTAATCACTTGATTTTATCACTTGACTCCTGGTGATAATATCGGTCAGCTTAAATTTATCTGAATTATAGCCACAAGCTATTTGAGCTGGCTAAAGAAAGCGAAAGGTATTGAAGCCCGACTATAGCGCCTGTTACACTAAGTGCACTTAATATTCCGGAAAAGGATGTCTTGAAAATTTTTTTGGGGGACACCATTTTTATAGACCAAAGAAACCCTTTTTTTTCGATTGAATAAATTTGCTTTTATTGAAATAAATTTATTTTAAAAAATTTAATTTTAGTTATTATTTAGGTTTAAAATAATTTTTTGTTTACCTGCTAGAATTTTTCTTTAATATCCGGTTTGTAAAAAAATGTTAATCTAACCTGCTTTTTTACACCTAGTTAATGTATTTTAATGCACTAAAATGTTGAAAAGTGTTCCAAAAAAAAATATAATGTTGTTTACAATTACGCAGTTTGTGTCCGGTGCTCACATGTCCATCCCTGTTGCAGGCATTAAATGTAATTCGAAGAAACTGTACTGCAAGATGCCAAATTAACACTTAAATGAAGGAATTTCGTTTACAGCCTTTTAAAGCTGTTGACAATTATTTATCTTTTGCCAGTCATTTAAAGAAACCTTTTTGGCTTATTTTAGTTCCATATAAATTAAGATAAATACGTAAATAAATAAAATAATTTAAGGGCTGTATGGGAGGGGAGGGGGGGTGAATTTTTATTATGAGCTGCCAATTTTAAAGACCTTTTCTTTCTACACATACTCGTGCATATTTTTCTTGATATGAATAAAATATGTGCTGCTATTTTAAATGAACAATGAAGAAAAGAACCTTTAGCCAAAAATTCATTTTTTTTTTGTTGTAAACATTTTGGTAACAAAAAACACAACCTTTTTGTTGCTACGCTTATTTATGGTTTTGATGTATTCTGTTCTGTGTTTTCTCTTTTCCAGAGGCACATCTGGCATCGATATTGATTTGAGACGTGTGGATATTGATCAATGTCCCCAGCGTCATATACCAGGCTCAACAAAACCACTTAATATTTTTGCTGGGACAGACAAATGCAAACAGCGCACCACAATGGTAAGTTGAGAAAATGGTAAAACAGAAATTAAGGCGAGATAGCAGCGACACAAGGAAAAAAAACCACAACAAAAAACAAATAGGAAATAAACTTTATTCAGTTTTCTTGTCAAAATATTTGTTTAGTATGCTTCCTTGGTTGCCAACATATTTTTCAAAAAATAAAAATAAAAAAAAAATACCCTCACACTACCACACATATTACAGCAACTTTTAAGAAATATACATTTTTCACACACACACACACACAGATATTCCATTGACATGTTTTACCCCACTGTCGTGTTATTAATTTTTTATAAATTCCCATTCAAATATCTTGCATTATTTTCTGCAGTGTGAAGCCATACAGGGATTGGGCTTTCGTCGAGGTTCTTATAAATGTGTTTGCCGCAAAGGTTATTATTTTCCGGATACAACAAGTCAACACAAATATTTTAATGGCAGCCTCCTGGAGGAGGAATACGAAAAGCTAATGCTGGTAAGTGTATCATCCAGCCATTTGGTATTGTGAATGTGACAAAAAGGTTAAAATATTTCCACTTGCCATTTTATAATGTCTGTTTGTAAAATATTACTTTTTATTTCCTTTTAAATTGTCGTTTAAACTCATTCTTCTTTCAAATGTTCCAAAAACAGCAAAACAGTTACAAGATTTATAATACAAGTAATAGAATATGACACTCGGCGTACGAGTTGTACATGTTTACAGCATACAATATTCATATGCGCTGCAGGGCTGGCACAGATTGTTGTTATTTGATGTTTACGAAGTGGAAAAAAACACTAAAATTTATTTTGTTTTCTCTATATTGAATGCGAGTCAAGCAACGTAGCCCGTTGAATAGCTATTGAATAAAAAATAACACAAAAATGATGAAAAATAAAATTACATTTTTAGCTTTTAAATTTAGTATTTTGCATGAGATTTTGTTTAAAGAAATTTTTTTTTCTTAAACCAGCACTCATGATATGAAGAATCCCACTGATGCAAAGGCATTGTGCGGGAGTAACACAACTCTAGCCATGAGCTTCGTATGGGCATCTTGGCGAACATCGCATATGGCTAATGCAGACAGCCTGGATGCTCTAGCCTGGATGCCCGAGTAAATGGCTGAGCATCAATGTACGCCAGGATTAAATTCAATTATGACTGACAGGCCAATTGTTTGAAAATTTGTTTGAAATTTAGAAAGAAAGGATAAAAACTCCAAGGCACTAAGGAAATGGCAAGAAAAGTTTTTAAATATCGAACTTACACAGCAGAGCAGAGCAGCTGTTTTCGAAAGCCGCTACACTTTCATCATACTCAGTACTCAAGTGTATTTTTGTTTGTCACCTTTTATAAAATGCCTCAATTGAATATGATAACCGTCTTTTTTTATTTATACAAATTTTTGTTAGGAAATTGCATACAAGAATTGTATCAAACCGATGTTAATACACTTTTAATCCTAGTGTTTGCCGTTTAGCTATTTCCTTCATGCCCTGAATTTCTTGTTTCCTTATACTTAACCTAACTTTTTTGGTTTGAGCTCTTTTATACTTAAGTTCATATGAATGTTTCCATATTCAATGTTAGTTGAAATTCATAAGCAAATAATTCGAAAATTTGTTTTAAATACAAAAAGAGACATGATAAATAAGCCAAGGCACAAAGGAAATGGCAAGAAAAGTTTTTAAATATCCAACTCACACAGCAGAGCAGAACAGCTGTTTTCGAAAGCCGCTACACTTTCATCATCCGTACTCATATACTGATAAGGTGGTTTAGTTGAATATGATAACAGTTTTTATACCCTCCAAAAAAGAATTGAAGCGTATATTCACTTTGTTATTCCGTTTGTAGTGCAGCGAAATATCCATCTGAGACCCCATAAAGTATATATATTCTTGATCAGTGATGAAATCTTAAGACGATCTGAGCATGTCCGTCCATACGTCTGTGGAAATCACGATTCAGTCCAAACAAAAAGAGTCAGACTCTTGAAAGTTGGTATAAATATATCTTGAAGGATAGCACAGGTCAAGTTCGTCAAATGGGCTAAATCGGGCAAGAGGGAAAAAGGTTCCCCTAAGAAGAACTAAACCAACCTCTAAAAAACTAAATAATCTTTAATATATTTTTTTTGTAATTTTGTTAAGCAAATGATATATCTTCATGTCAAAGAAGATCCCAAGCGTTGAACTTGGAGCCAAAAAATATAAAAAATTAATGTTTGGCCCCCACCCCCTTTAGTGGGCGTTATTATATGCAAAAATAGTGAACAAATTCAACAAATTGTTTTATTTAAGCCTACATTCCTTAAAAATAAAATTTTTAAGCTTTAATGACGAAGCTGAGACGTTAACCTGGTACTACTCTGCCCTAGCCCATCCTCTCCCTTTGCCCCTAAAATGACCCTATCAAAAAAAAATTTCTTTTAAATAAATTTTACATTTAATTATCCCAAACATTTATTTTTAGAGTTTTACGGCAAATATGAAATGTCTCCCCCATGGCCCTTGCCAGAGGGACCCCGCCAAAATACAGTTTTAATACCTTCCAAAGAGAATTGGACCCCATAAATTATATATATTCTTGATCAGTGAATAATTTCCAAATATTTAGTTTTTATATAAGAAACATTTTTTAACAAAAAAAAAAAAACACAAAAAAAAAACAAGTAAAAACGTTATATTCGACCGGGTCGAATCTTAAATACCCTCCAAATATTTAGTAAGTGAATTTAAAATGTTTAACTTGGTGGCACAGAGTTCCTTTATATAATATCGTACGTCAACGCCTACTGAAGGGGCGGGTTTAAAAATAGACAATATCATGTTTTCCACAGACGAACGTATAGGCATTGCTAGACCGTATTAAACTTCATCACTAATCAAGAATATATATACTTTATTTGAATAATCTCTTTGGAGAGTATTAAAACTGTATTTTGGGGTCGATCTGGCAAGGGCTGTGAGGGAAACATTTCACCTTTGTCATAAAACTCTAAAAATAAATGCTTGGGATAATTATATACAAAATTAAAATTTCTTTTTTTTTGATAGGGTCATTTAGAGGGCAAAGGGGGAGAGGGGGTAGGGCAGAAACAGGTAGACATAAAACTCTAAAAATAAATGCTTGGGATGATTATAAACAAAATTTAAAAAAAAAATTTGGGTCATTTGGGGGGCAAAGGAAGAGGAGGGGGTAGGGCAAAAATCGGCAGTCATAAAACTCTAAAGATAAATGCTTGGGATGATTATATACAAAATTAAATTTTTTTTTTTGGTAGGGTCATTTAGGGGGCGAAGGGGAAGGAGGGGGTAGGGCAGAGTAGTACCAGGTTTAGTCTCAGCTTCGTCATTAAAGCTTAAAAGTGTTATTTTTAAGGAATGTAGGCTTAAGTAAATTAATTTGTTAAATTTTTATGCTATTTTTGCCTATAATAACGCCTACCAAAGTGGGCGGGGTCAAAAAATATTTTTATTTTATTTTATGGCTCCAAGTTTAAGGCGTTGGACCGTATTTGACATAAAAATATATATGAATTTTTGTTAGTCGAACTTTTTCTTTATGTAAATTGTTAATTTTTCAACGGGCTTAAGTTCGAATCTGCATGACTGCAAATTATTTATTTTTATTTTTATTAATAAATGAATTTGTTTTTAAATTCTATTTATTATTTTATATTAAGATTGGAATATTAAGAATATTTTTCAATAATCATCAAACCAGCAGAACGGATCAGTACTGATTTCGAGGCCGCTACGCCATCTCATCAGCGTTCTTTGTTCAATTTTTCCACTTTTGCAAGTGGTGCTAGTTTTTATTTTTATTTGTGGAATATCAACTATTTAACCAATATTTTAACGAAAACTGAATATGAGAAGTTATCACATTCATATTATTAAGTTATTGCCTTTTTGGTTAGTACGAAATTCCCCAACCCTGACGATTAATATTCCCAATATTCCATGTATCTCTTTCGCTTTTTCCAGAGCCATCGGCTGCTGATAGCTAAAGCTTCTTTGTTATTTATGTTCAAGTAATTGAATTTAGTTGTCAATTTACTTTGAACAAGTGCGAGTGCCCCCGCAATGTTTTAAATTATGTATGAATTTTTGTTAGTCGAACTTTTTCTTTATGTAAATTGTTAATTTTTTTTTCTTAATATTCCAATCTTAATATAAAATAATAAATAGAATTTAAAAACAAATTCATTTATTAATAAAAATAAAAATAAATAATTTGCAGTCATGCAGATTCGAACTTAAGCCCGTTGAAAAATTAACAATTTACATAAAAATATATCATTTGCTTAACAAAATAACCAAAAAACTTTAAAAATTATGTTGTTTTTTCTGGGTTGGTTTAGTTCTTCTTAGGGGAACTTTTTCCCCTCTTGCTTGCCCGATTTAGCCCATTTCCGAAGTGGACCTGTGCTATCCTTCAAGATATATTTATACCAAACTTCAATAGTCTAACTCTTTTCGTTTAGACTGAATCGTGATTTCCACAGACGGACGGACGGAGGGACATGTTCAGATCGTCTTAGATTTTATGACTGCTCAAGAATATATATATTTTATGGGGTCTCAGAGGGATATTTCGCTGCGTTACAAATGGAATGACAAAGTGAATATATCCTGCAATTCTTTTATGGAGGATAAAATAACTTTGCCACGTCTAAATTAATCACATTGAAAAACCACGTCGATCGCCACTTTTTCGTGAACTAAAAATATTTTTTTTTTTCATAAAACTCTGGCATCATATATGTGATCAATTAGTGTTCTCGATGCTTTCCTAGGAGTGGGTGCTGCTGGCTGAAGTAGTAGAACACGAGACTATGAAGCGGAGGGTCCTAAGTTCAACCCCGTGAGTCAAGAAATATTGTGTTGAATTCTTCTGATCAGCATTAGTGCGTGGTTGTGTTAGTTGTTGCCAGCCTGTTTCAATGATGCAGGCAAAACACTGATCACTGAACATAATTGGCAGCGACTGACACGATCGTTTACCAAAAAGCAGAGCCAGCAGTGCCATCCTGCGCCGGTCCTGTAGCAAAAAATTAGCCGGCAAAGTAAAAAAATTAAAATAGCTACAAAAATTCTCTATCTTCTAATATTTCTTCATCTGTCCCCGGAGTTCCGGAGCAATGCACTTCATATGTAGGGGTCATCCCCTGAGTGCGGGTCCAAGATAAAAAGAATAAAAAGGAGTGGAAAAATTTATTTATTATTTATGATTTATTTAAAAAAAAAAGTTATGGCAGTTTGAAAACTAAAATAATAGTACTTTATGGTACTCTCATTAGACTTTTTGAGCCTGAAGAACTTAAAAGCATAGAAAATCACAAAAACCACGTTCTGATAGTTTTGTGGTTAAAATTGCTGGTATGGCCTTTAAGGTCAACCGTTTTCCAATTTCTCTTTCTTTACAAATGCGGCACTTAAAGTACACATTTTTATGGCCAATGTATTCAAATTAATTAAATGGCCACCGAAGTGGTTTGGGTTTGCGTAAAGCGGCTTGGCAAATTGTATTTTTATCCACAATATCTGTTCATAAAATTCTCAAACAACTAAAACAATAGAAGTCGTTGTCAAGAAACTGAACTACAACTATTTAATTAACTTGTGCCATAACGTATAAGATGTAAACAACTGCTGCTTCTGCTGCTTCTTCTTCTTTCTTTCTTCTGCCTATCCTGTAAACATTTGTATTGGGTGTTTTTTATTGAGGTATAGAACTTTAAGTTGGCATCACTTTTTTAACTGGCGGCCATTTTGTCAGCTGTCAAGTGATTAATATTTAGTTTTGTTTGCCATTTCATCATAAACAGGTTGACAAAAGAACAACGCTTGCAAATCGTGCAAATTTATTTCAAAAGTAATGGTTCAGTTCGCGAAGTTTACCGCAAGCTCCGTCCATTTTATGGTCGACATAATCGTCCATCAGAGCCATTAATTCGGTTAACCATGAATCGTTTTCGCACATGAGACCCTTGAGACGCCATTACATCCACAAAAACTGACTGTTTGGTGTGCTCTATGGGCTGGTGGAGTCATTGGGCCATACTTCTTCCGAAATAATGCTGGAGAGTCAGTTACCGTTAATGGAGACCGGTATAGAGCCATGATAACCGACTATTTTGTTCCTGAATTGGATGGCATGAATGTGGATGAGTTGTGGTTCCAACAAGACGGCGCTACATGCCACACAGCGCACGTCACAATCGATTTATTGAAGGAAACATTCGATGAGCGCATAATTTCGCGGAATGGACCTGTCAATTGGCCACCAAGATCGTGTGATTTGACACCATTGGATTATTTTCTTTGGGGATATGTGAAGTCGCTCGTCTACGCCAACAAACCAGAAACGTTAGGGGACTTGAAAGCCAACATTTGTGGCGCTATTGCCAACATACGGCCCCATATGCTCGAAAAAGTGGTTGAAAATTGGACCTGTAGAATTGGCTTTATTCGAGCCAGCCGCGGCGGCCACATGCCCGAAATCATATTTAAACATTAATGGCATAAAATTATCCTTCCAATAAAGCCAAATTGATGGACATTAAAACGATTTTCTTGTGTTTTATTTCAATTCGAAGTTCTATACCTTTAAAAAAAACACCCTGTATAACAAAACACACACACACAAACACACAGTGTGGCCTTGCGAAACTCACAAGACAATTGCCGGTACGTATTTAGCCATTTTCATTTGTTAGCATTTTTCCATTTGCATTTGTAATACCAGCAACTGGAAAATATTGGTTTTAAGACATAAAACCAGAAGAATAACAGGACAAAACCACAACAACAACAACAAAGACATTTTGCTTTTTCTTTTTTTTTTTGCTATATTTTTTTTTGTCTTTCTTTCTGTTTTTGCATATCAGATAATTGTGGGTTCTTTGTTTGGCCTGGCTTAAATATGTACATAATTTGCTTATATAAATTTAATTCTGTGCTTCCAGGGCAAAAATTCAACCTACAATATTGTCAACGAATACGAGTGCTTGCCCTGTGCAGAGGGCTGTGATTCATGTGAAGATGGCTCGCCCTGTATTGCTGCCTTAAACTGGCCAATGCGTACAAGCATTTTGGCATTGGCTTGTATTGTAATTGGCTTATTGCCGCCAGCTGCCTGGTTTACATTTCGCTATCAACAAGTCAAGGTATGTACGTTTAGGGGGGATGTGGCTGCTATTACAGATCGCGAAATAAATAAAAAATTGTATGGGGTGAAAGCACAAAAAGTAATAACTCGTCATTTGCAATATCTATGAAATTAACGCAAATCTCGTTTTGTTTTTTTTTCTTGCTGCATGAGATTTATCGTTAACGATAAATATGGTTTGACAGGCGAGAATGTCAAACTATGGCGACAAATCTGTTTAGTTTCAACTAAAAAAATGATTCCATGATAATAATTTAAACAATATTTTAAATTAACAAAAGCTGATTAGAATGTGTAGATTTATTATATTTTTTTTTATTTATATATATAAAGAAAATTTCTGTATTTGTAATTACAAAAATATTAGGAGCTGGCTGCTATGGCCTTCGTCCTTAAAATGTGTCAAAATATTAATAATTCATTTAAAATTTTAAATTTTTTTCAGGTTGTACGTGCCGCCAGTCCTGCACTGTTACGTGTCATTGCATTGGGTGCCTTCTTCATTTATTGCACGGTGAGTTTCTTTATTTTATTTTTTTTTTTTTTGCATATTAGATCAATTAAAAAAAACAAAAAAATTTAAAACTTTCCCCTCAATGAAAAACAGCTTAATTAAATAAAACAATGAAATATTTTTTAGTTTATCACAAAAAATACTTTTGAGAAATTTAATTTGAAATTGCATTTTCACAAGGATAAATGATACAAAAAAAAACTCTTGAATAGAGCAAATGTTTATACATTGAATTTTTAATTTAAATTGCAAATTTTACAAAAAATTTCAAATGTTCAACTTAAGATATTATTTCAAAAACCTATATAATGGCATAAGCAGTTCCAGCAAATAGCAAAACTTCCGTTTCGTAATGTTTTTCACGATTCAGTCCAAACGAAAAGAGCCAGACCCTTGAAACTTGGTATAAGTAGATCTTGAAGGATAGCACAGGTCAAGTTCGGAAATGGGCTGAATCGGGTCAGAGGGAAAAAAAGTTTTACTAAGAAAAACTAAACCAACCTCCAAAAAACAACATAATTTTCAAAGTTTTTTTTTCGTAATTTTGTTATATTTTTATGTCAAAGAAGGTCCAACGCATTAAACTTGGAGGCATAAAATCAAAAAGATTGATTTTTGGACCCCGTCCCATTTAGTGGCCGTTATATGAACAAAGAACGCTGATGAGATGGCGTAGCGGCCTCGAAATCAGTACTGATCCGTTCTGCTGGTTTGATGATTATTGAAAATATTCTTAATATTCCAATCTTAATATAAAAAATAATAAATAGAATTTGAACAAAATTCATTTATTAATAAAAATAATAAAAAATCATTTGCAGTCATGCAGATTCGAACTTAAGCCCGTTGAATAAATTAACAATTTACATAAAAAAGTTCGACTAATAAAAATTCATACATAATTTAAATTACTTTACTTTAAATGTTTTCACACTGAAACGGTTTTAATAAATTCTGGTTTTAACCTTAAAACCGATTGTTAAAACCTGCTGTTACCATACATAATGATTTTGTTAAAACCAACTTAAAACCACTTTCGAATTGGTTTTAAATAGGTTTTATGAAATACAACCTTGTTTTTGGCTGTGCTAAGTTGAGTGCTGCCAAGTTATGTATGGGAAAAAGCTGGTATTGTTTATGTTAATAAACACAACTTTCAGAATTCACTTATACTTAAATTTTTTCATATTTAACAACTTGAATTGCACAAAAGTTCTTCATTTTATATAAGTAGTTCTATTATTTTGAAATATTCATTCACAAAATGTAAAATAATTTCTATTTTAGAATCGCATTGTAAAACGTTATTCTTTTTTCCTACAAACAAAAACTTCTGTTGTACAGGTTGTCAATTAAATGTTGTAAAAATAGACAACAAGTCTAGCAACAAATTCTCACATTTCTTTAAGCGATTTAATTTATTTTGCACAAATTTATTATACAGCCTGTACGTTAAAACTACAATTTACAGTGTGAACACAAAATCAGCTGTTTATGGTTCTAACACTAAAACCAGGCTTTAACTTTCAGTGTAAAAAACACTATTAACTTAATAATAAAATAAATAAGTTCGACAAATAAAAACTTTCATCCGTGTAAAAGAAAACAAGTAAAAACTTTATATTCGACCGGGTCGAATCTTAAATACCCTCCAAATATTTAGTAAATAAATTTAAAATGTTTAGCTTGCAGTGACAGAGTTCCTTTAAGACATCTCTGTACCCCATTTTAAATCTCTATTTTGAAAGAGTGATTCCGGGAAGGGCCGTGGGGGAGTCGTTTCACCTCTGCAAGATGAGAGAACATCTCAGTTTCTTATAGGCTTAAGGAATACAAATTGTTTATTATTTACACTATTTTTGCATATAATATCGTACGTCGACGCCCACTAAAGGGGGCGGGGACCAAAAATAGACCACATCATGTTTTCCACAGACGAACGTATGGCCATTGCTAGATCGTCTTAGACTTCATCACTGATCGAGAATATATATACTTAATGGGGTCCAATTAAATTTGGAGGGTACTAATAGTGAATTTCGTCGGGGTCTCTCTGGCAAGGGCCGTGGGGGAGACATTTCACCTTTGCCATAATACTCCAAAAATAAATGTTCGGAATAATTAAATGTAAAATTTATTTAAATTTTTTTTAAAGGGTCATTTAAGTGTCAAAGGGGGGGGGGGGGGGGGGTAAGGTGAGGAGAGGTAGGCCAAAGGAGGATCAGGTTACCTCTCAGCTTCGTCATAAAGGCTTAAAAATTTTATTTTTAATGAATGTAGGCTTAAGTAAAACGATTTGTAAAATTTTTACACTATTTTTGCATATAATAACGCCCACTAAAGGGGGCGGGGTTCAAAAACTAATTTTTGTTTTATTTTATGGCTCCAAGTCGAACGCGTGAGACCTTCTTAAACATAAAAATATATCATTTGCTTAACAAAATTACAAAAAAACAAACTTTAATATTGATGTTTTTTTAGAGGTTGGTTTAGTTCTTCTTAGTGAAACTTTTTCCCCTCTAGTCCGATTCAGCCTTTTTACGAGCTTGACCTGTGCTATCCTTCAAGATATATTTATACCAACTTTCAAGACTCTGTCTCTTTTCGTTTGTATCTACTGTATCGTTATTTTCACAGACGTACGGACGGATGTGGCTTAATCGTTTTAGATTTCATCACTGATTAAGAATATATATACTATATGGGGGCTTAGAGGGATATTTCACTACCTTACACACCGAATGACAAACTGAATATACCCCACAATTCTTTTTTAGAGGGTATAAAAATAATAATTTTTTCACCACAAATAAATCCTTGGCTTTGTATTCATTCATATTCCAAGAAATTGTACTAATTTCGATTTCAATAAATTCTCTTCTCTTGTGAAAATTATAATATCTTCAGATGTGTTCTGAATTTTGTTTGTGTAACCACATATTGTATTAAAGATATTATTTTCCTTCTTCTGTAAATATTTGGCAAAATATTTAAGCGTGATTCAGTTGTAACGTATATTTATTTATAATAAATCACCATCGTACAAAACCAACATTTCTTTTTATCCTGTCTTTGGTTTTCTGTATCTTTCATTCATTGAATATCAAATATTTCCTGTTCTTTGGCAATGTTTATCTACCATAATAACGCTTATAAATAGATAAATCTTCGTTTAGTTTCAAAAACCATATAACGATTATTGACTGGTTGTAAGTACAAGAGGAAAAAAGAAACACAATTCCCAGTTGGTATATTATTCGCAATAGTGCTGCTTGTATATTTTTAGTTCAATTTTTATTTCTACTGCTTTAATGCTTTAAATGCCTTTGAAATAAATAAGAATAAGTTGTTGCAGGCTGTTTAATATAATCTGTTTTTTTTCCTGCCTTTTAATATAGTCAATGACTTAAACGAAAAATTGTTTTTCAATTTATTACGCCCTGAAGTCAGGTTTTTTTTTATAAAAAAATAATATTTTTATTGTAGTCTTTCGTTACACTTTGTGGGAAATAATTTGAATAAATTAATTAATAAACACTTTTTTGTAACCAATTTGTCATCATCAAAAATTGTTTGAAGTAGCAAATGTAATTTGTGAAAAAATTTAATTAACTCATTTAAATTGTGGTCACTAAAGAAGTAACGAAATGTTGGGATACAACTTTTTTTTTATAAAAAGGTGATCTTAATTAAAGTAAATTTACACAGCAAAAATTACCCGGCGAAGTAAAAGGTTGAAATAGCTACAAAAACAACTGTCTATCTTTTCATCTTTCCTAATCTGTCCCCTCAACACTATCCCCTCGTTTTCAGTTCCGGCGCAATGCATTGCATATATAGGGGCCATTCCCTGAATGCTGGTCCAAGATAAAAAAAAAATAATAATAAACAAGTAAAAAGGTTATAGTCGATCGAGTCGAATCTTAAATTCCCTCCAAATATTTGGTAAGTAAATTTAAAATGTTTAACTTGGTGGAACAGAGTTCCTTTAAGAAATCTCTGTACCCAATCGTAAATCTTTATTTTCACAGAGTAATTCTGGGAAGGCCCGTGGGGCAGACGTTATACCTCTGCAAGATCATCTCAGCTTCTTAAAGGCTTAAGGAATACAAATTGTTCAATGTTTACACTATTTTTGCTTACAATATAGTACGTCAAAGCCCACAAAAAGGGTCCGGGGTCCAAAAATAGACCATATCATGTTTTCTACAGACAAACGTGTGGACATTGCGTCTTAGACTTCATCACTGATCAACAATATATATACCTTATGGTGTCCAATTCTTTTTGTAGGGTATTTCAACTGTATTTTGTCGGGGTTAAGGGCCGTGGGGGAGACATTTCACCTTTTCCATAAAATTCTAAAAATATATGTTTGGGATAATTGAATGTAAAATTTATTTAAAAAAAATTTTTTTATAGGGTCAAAAGGGGAGGAGGGGGTATGACAGAGGAGTACAGTCTCAGCTTCGTCATAGAAGCTTAAAAATGTTATTTTTAAGGAATGTAGGCTTAAGTAAAACAATTTGTTAAATTTTAACACTATTTTTATACCCTCCAAAAAAGAACTGAACCATCCCAGAAAAAACAACATAATTTTTAAAGTTTTTTGGTTATTTTGTTAAGCAAATGATATATTTTTATGTCAAATACGGTCCAACGCCTTAAATTTGGAGCCATAAAATAAAAAAATTATTTTTGGGCCCCGCCCACTTTAGTGGGCGTTATTATATGCAAAAATAGCATAAAAATTTAACAAATTGTTTTACTTAAGCCTACATTCCTTAAAAATAACATTTTTAAGCTTTAATGACGAAGCTGAGACGAAACCTGGTACTACTACCCCTTCCTCCCCCTTCACCCTCTAAATGACCCTACCAAAAAAAAAAAAATTATTTTTAAATTTTGTATATAATCATCCCAAGCATTTATTTTTAGAGCTTAATGATTGCCGATTTCTGCCCTGCCCCCTCCTCCCCCTTTGCCCACTAAATGACCTTTGATCAGTGATGAAGTCTAAGACGGTCTAGCAATGCCCATACGTTCGTGTGTGGAAAACATGATATTTCCTATTTTTGAACCCCGCCCCCTTTAGTGGGCATTGATGTACGATATTATATAAAGGAACTCTGTTCCATCAAGTTAAACATTTTAAATTCACTTACTAAATATTTGGAGGGTATTTAAGATTCGACACGGTCGAATATAACGTTTTTACTTGTTTCATATAATAACGCCCACTAAAAGGGGCAGGGTTCTGAAATTATTTTCTTTTTTGGCGCGTTGAATTTTCTCTGACATAAAAATAGTTCATTTGCTTAACAAAATTATAAAAAAAAAATTTAAAAATTATGTTATTTTTTAGAGGCTGGTTTAGTTCTTCTTAGGGGAACCTTTTTCCCTCTGATACGATTCAGCCCATTTACGAATTTGACCTGTGCTATCCTTCAAGATATATTTATACCAAATTTCAAGAGTCTAGCTCTTTTCGTTTGGACTGAATCGTGGTTTCCACAGACGGACGGACGGACGGACATTCTCAGATCGTCTTAGATTTCATCATGGATCAAAAATATATATACATATTTTATGGGGTCTCAGATGGATATTTCACTGCATTACAAACGGAATGACAAAGCGAATTTAACCTCCAATTCTTTTTTGGCGGTTATAAAAAGTTATTCTTCCCTATTCTGTAACTAGCGGCCATCTATCGGTTTAAATTTGAACTACTGGTTATTTCGAATCTGGCAATGCTTATGCCATTATATTCTGTCATATTCATGACATTTCTTCCACTGAACGAAATGAATTGATTTCGGCTTGAGCAACGTTGGGATTTATTGGAAATTTACTTCCAAAATAGTACCCCGTATACGCAAGTTTATTGCCAAAGTTCGTGAAACTGGTTTCATTGTTGACGCGCCAAGATGAGAGGCTGCCCTTACGTTATGTGCAGCCGAAAATATTCAAACCGTGATTGAGAGTGTGCGTAAGAATCCATCGACATCAACTAGTCATCGTTCTCAAGAATTGAACATTTTACTCACCATTTGGAGTCGAATGTTGTAAAAAGATCTCGGTATGACGCTTTGCAAATATCAATTGGTTCAAGAGCTGAAGCTAGAATAATTATACTTCACAGCAACAAAAAAATATATTTGGCAAATATCAAACCGTTTCTGTTTTATTGCTTTGTTTTTAACAAATTTTAACTTTTAAATGGCCCAGCCTATCTCATCTTGCTAAAATCAAAGATTATACAATTTAAGATTCTCCATATCAGAACATAAATATTCCGCAATCATGGCGGTTTGGATTTGTTCACTAACTGCCTTATTCATAAAAAAATATGTCAGCTTTATAACACAAATTTTGTATGGAACCATGTTTTATAAACCAAAAATATTTTTTCGAAGAAAGCCCTAAAATTGCACTTCCAGCAGAACTTTTGAAACAAAAATTGCCAATAATTCATATCTATAACTGAACGATAATGGCATACATTTATTTTCAAATTTGTTATTTTTAACCACATGGTTTCTAAATGGCAACATTTCCAGCCGGGTGGCAGAAATATTTCCAAATAAATTATTTATTGTGCTCTTTGATGTGTTTATATCTATTACCACAAATATCCAATACACACAGAAAAAAATAAAGTTTTTAAAATTATATAATAAATGATAAATGATAATTTAATTAAAATTCAGAATAAAAGATAATTTGCTGATTTGAACTTGAGCCCACTAAAGGAATTCTTAGCTGAATAATAAAATTAAAAACTTCGATATATACAAATTTACATTCATGTTTAGTTTTTATTTTACCATCTTTTCCCCCCCGAAGAAATCAACAATCACTTAAAATCAACATTTTTTCATGTTGATTTTACATCCATTTTTTTTTCTTAGTGTATTTTCTTCGTCCTTTTATTTTTTTGAAACATGTTATTCAATATTTTGATAAAGTTAACATAAATATTCATGTGATGTATTTTTACATGCGTATGTAGGCTTGTATCTATAAGTATCATATGTAAGTATAACTGGGTATATGTGTCTGTGTGTGTGTGTGAAAACTGAAGTACGTTACATATTTCCCAATAAATCAAATTTAATTGACTTGAAATTGATTTAAATGGTCAATAATGGTTACGTATGCTTTTCGTTAAAATTGTATGGTCGGTGCTATAAAAGTATTTAATGTTGTTGTATTTTGCACAATAGATAATTTATTAGAGATATAAAATTCTACAATTGCAAGTGAATTTATCAATAAATGAGAGCTCTGTTTGCGACATAAGGTACTTAAATATTTTAAGTATCCTTCTTTATATTAAGAATTTTATATTTAATACTATTGGAAAATAATTTTTTTTTTATAAACTGCAAATTATAAACTGAAAAGCTTATAGCAAGTGCTACGATTATGAATAATATTTCACTAGAATAGCTGCAACACATTTAGCGAAAAACGCCAATCTTATTGATGAATTCTTTATATACTAGCGTATTATTGTGTTTCTCTTTGTCAAAAATTAATTTCTAAAATAAAAAGTAATTTTTAAATTTATGCATAAAATCAAATTCATATAATCGCATCTTCTTTAATTAAAAACAAGTAAAAACGATATATTCGGCCGGGTCGAATCTTAAATACGCTCCAAATATTTAGTAAGTGAATTTAAAATGTTTAACTTGGTGGGACAGAGTTCCTTTATATAATATCGCACGTCAACGCCCACTAAAGGGGCAGGGTTCAAAAATAGACAATATCATGTTTTCCACAGACGAACGTATAGGCATTGCTAGACCGTCTTAAACTTCATCACTAATCAAGAATATACATATTTACTTTATAGGGTCCAATTCTCTTTGGAGGGTATAAAAACTGTATTTTGGCGACGTCGCTCTGGCTGTGGGCTGTGGGAGAAACATTTCACCTTTGTCATAAAACTCAAAAAATAATGCTTGGGATAATTATATACAAAATAAAATTTTATATATTTTTTTATAGGGCCATTTACGGGGCAAAGGGGGGATGGGGGTTGGACAAAACAGGCAGTCATAAAACTCAAAAAATAAATGCTTGGGATGATTATGTACAAAATTAAAATACCTTTTTTTTATAGGGTCATTTAGGGGGCAAAGGGGGAGGAGGGGGTAGGGCAGAAACAGGCAGTCATAAAACTCTAAAAAAAATTCTTGGGATAATTACATACAAAATTAAAAAAAAAACAATTTTTTTTTTGGTGGGGTCATTTAGGGGGTGAAGTGGGAGGAAGGGGTAGGGCAGAGGAGTACCAGGTTACGTCTCAGCTTTGTTACTAAAGCTTAAAAATTTTATTTTGAAGAATGTAGGCTTAAGTAAAACAATTAGTTAAATTTGTACTCCATTTTTGCCTATAATAACGCCCACTAAAGGGGGCGGGGTTCAAAGATTAATTTTTTTTATTTTATGGCTCCAATTTTAACGCGTTGGACCTTCTTTGACATAAAAATATATCATTTGCTTAACAAACTTACAAAAAAACTTCAAAGATTATAATGTTTTTTTCGAGGTTGTTTTAGTTCTTCTTGGGTGAACTTTTTTCGCTCTTGCCCGATCTAGCCCATTTCCGAACTTGACCTGTGCTATCCTTCAAGATATACATATTTATACTAAATTTCAAGAGTCTGGCTTTTTTCGTTTGGACTGAATCGTAATTTCCATAGACGGAGGACGGACGGACATGCTCAGATCGTCTTAGATTTCATCACTGATCAAGAATATATATACTTTATCGGGTCTCAGATGGATATTTCGCTGCGTTAGAAACGGAATGACAAAGTGAATAAGTGAATGTTTTGGAGTGTATAAAAAATTCGCTTTATTAACATAATATTTTTTTTTTTTTTTAGGAGTAGGACCAGCACTCAGGGGATGACCCCTATATATGCAATGCATTGAGCCGGAACTGAAAACGAGGGGATAGTATTGAGGGGACAGATTAGGAAAGATGAGAAGATAGACAGTTGTTTTTGTAGCTATTTCAACCTTTTACTTCGCCGGCTAATTTTTGCTACAGAACCGCCGAAGGAGGGTGCTGCTGTTACTCTACTTTTTAGTACATGATAGTGTCAGTCGCTGCCAATTATGTTCAGTGACCAGTGACTATGCCCTCATCATTGAAACCAGTTTGGCAATAACTAAAACAACAACGCACTCATGCTGATCAGAAGAAATTCAACACAATATTTCATGACTCAGCGCGGGCTCGAACTCACGACCCTCCGATTCATAGTCTCGTATTCTACTACTTCAGCCAACAGCACCCAATATATTTCTATTTATTTATTCATAAACTGAAATGTCCGCTTAATCTCAAAAGTGATTAATTAATATATATTTTCCTTGGAATAGAACCAGTTAATATAAGTGATGGTTTTTTTTTATTAGCAAATATAAAATTAATTCGTCTTAAACTGCCAACGCGACCTCTTTCAATAAGCCAATAGATGAGGGCATTCTTTGATATTTCAAGGTCAACCACAAAAATAAATCTGTCATCATAACAAAATTCCTCGTGAAATTTCTTTTGAAAAGTTTGGCATTTTGGTGGCCAATTAAGATGGCGCCAAGAGCGTGTTCGAATGTAGCAACAGGAACAATCAAAACTTATGTGATATATCGATGTTTTCTGAAGCTTCAGAGAATCATATTCAAAATCTGATGATTATTAATAATAATATTTATTTAATTGTAAACCTAAGAATTATTATTCAGGCTCAAGTTCAAATCCGTGACTATAAAAACCATTTTTTTTTATTTAAAACTTTGTATTATATTCTGATATTTTTAAGCTTAAGGTGTCTTTATTTTAATTTAATTCTTAATTGCAATATTTCGTCACTCCTTTGTGTGACTTCTTCAGGAAATTAATTATTTTATTATTTTATTTCCTGAAGAAGTCACACAAAGGAGTGACGAAATATTGAAATTAAGAATTCAATTAAAATAAAGAGACCTTAAGCTTAAAAATATCAGAATATAATAATAATTAAAAAGAGGTCAAGAAACCAGTAGAATTTAAAACTTTGCATTAAATTCAAATATTTTTCATTAAGAGTGGAAATCCTCAACACAAATAAATTATTTTTTGTTGAATTCGTTTAAAATTTATAGGCTAATTATTTAAAAGTCTGTCTAAATTCAGAAAGACATGACAAATATTACCAGGCACAAAGAAAAAATCAACATAACTTTTGAATTATTCAACTTATATAAAAGAGCAGGATAGCTGTTTTCGAAAGCCGCCGCACTTCCATCATCAGTACTCAGGTGGCTTTTAATTTCTCATCTCTTATTAATTCGCTTAGTTGAATATGATAACAGTTTTTTTTTTATTCATAAAATTTTTATTAGGAAATTGCATACGAGAACTTTATCAAAACGATGCACTGTGGGGTAAAAGCCCTCACAAGTGGCGATTAATTCAAAAGATTAAGTTTAACTTTCACAACCGTATTTGGCACCGTATGAAAGTAGATGAAATTCTACATCACTAACTGCAAAAATAAAAGTTGTTGGTAGTTTACTTTATTTGCAGTGTGTGTTAAAAGTTCAATAATTTCTGTTATTTTTGCGCGATCTGATTAAAAGAGAAAATTTTGATATTTCATTATAGTTTTTGTTAATACTTCTTTCTATAAGTAAATGTTTTATAATGGAACCGTCAACTTCAGGTATATGAGCATTTAAAAAATTATTTTTTGTTTAGATAAATGTTTTAGAAATATTTAAAAAAAAATTAGATGTCTCCAAAAATGTGGTATTTTTTATATATAGTTTCAATAACTTTGCGGATGAGTGCAGGAAAAAATGATTTTATGCTCTTAAAATATAAGATTTTAGCTAATAAATCCCGGAATACCTATTTGCGCATTTCTGCGATTTTTGAGTTATGAAGGTTTTTGTGAGAGAATTCCGCTTGCTAAAAATCAATGTGAAAAAAACCAAAAAAAAAAGTTTTATAACAATAACATGTTAACATCAGGTTGATACAGTTCTCGTATCCTTTTTCACAATAAAATTTGTGTAAATAGGAACTGTTATCAAATTCAACTAAGCCACCTAATAAGTGGTGACAAACACAATACACATGAGCACTGATGATGAAGGTGTTGCGGCTTTCGAAAACAGCTGTTCTGCTCTGCTGTGTAAGTTGAATCTAACTGATGTTGACTTTCCTTTGTGCCTTGAAATATTTATCAGGTCTTTCTGAGATTTAAATTAAAATTTCGAACAATTAGCCTATAGAATCTTAATTCAATTTAATATAGCAATATAAAATGTTCGTTAAAATTCTTACTACATACAAAAGTTCTTTTTATTATATTTTTTTATTATTTTTTCTAAAGGCACATAAAGTATGCTCTCATTTACAATTTAATTTAATAATTTATCGTTTTTCATTCCAAAGTTACAGCAAAAATGGTCAAATAAGACCATTTTCTCAATTTTATTTCAAAAAAATTTTTTTTTATAAATTTTTTTTTATGTATTTATTAATACTCATTAATAAAAAATTACAACATTTTAATATTACAAGTTCTATGAATTCATCGCCACTTTCTCTACCATTCACCCCACTGTGCGATGGAAACAACTTTTTATTTAATACCCGTTCTGTCGTTTGATTATTTTCTGCATGTCCTTTTTTTCAAAATCTTTTGCCCCATTATACTAGTATACAGAACAACAACTCAATGTGGAAAATTGTGATGGAGATCTCATAATAAATTTTATTAAGCCTTTTTTCAAGGAATCGCTGCTGGATATATTTTATTATTTTCATTTAAAAGCCACTTAACCGTAATTCATTTTAATGAATGCCTTCCACAAGTAAAACAAAATTTCTGAAAATTTTTATTTTCGCTTAACGGAATTCTGTGGTACTCCTTAAATTTTTTCTCTTAAAATTCTAGTTGCTGTGTATTCGATTACCAATTTAATTCTTATACGTCTATATATTAAGCCATTTAACAACACAAATTTCTTTTTTCTTATAAAGGGTATTTTTATAAGAGCTTGCTGATTTGAAATTTAAATAAAACACATGCCAAATTATGAAATGGCCAAAAAAAAATTTTTATTTGGTAGATAATTTCTTGTCATTTAACATTTAAATATAATTTTGGGCATACGGCCACCACGACTATTTTGCACAAAGGTCATTCTGGAGGTCCAATTTTCGACCACCTTTTCAAGCATTTGACGGCGTATTTCAGCAATGACACGTTGAATACTGGTTTCCAAAGCGTCAATCGCTGCTGGTTTATCCACGTAAACCACTGATTTCAGGTATCACCACAAAAAATAATCGAGTGGCGTCAAATCACACGAACGCGGAGGTCTATTTCTCGAAATAATGTTGTCGTTGAAATGTTCGTTCAATAAGTCCATTGTTTCGCCCGCAGTATGACAAGTGGCACCATCCTGTTGAAACCACATTTCGTTTACATCCATATCTTGAAGTTTTGGCACCAAAAATTCATTGATCATGATTCTGTATCGATTTCCATTCACGGTAACACATCGTCCTTCCTCATTTTTAAAGAAATAAGGATCGATGATTACACCAGCCAATAGACCGCACCAAACAGTACATTTATCGGGATGCATTGGTAATTCTTGAACGGCGTGTGGATTATCTTTGTTCCAAATACGGCAATTTTGCTTGTTGACATATCCATTCAACCAAAAATGCGCCTCATCACTGAAGAGAATTTTGCGGTAAAAAAGCGTATAAACATTTTTAATTGAACACTGTTTTTGTAAATAAATTTCCACGATTTGGATGCGTTGTTCTGGAGTTGACGTGTTCATGATGATTTGCCAAACAATACTGAGTAAAGACGTCACTTTAAACTGTCAAAACAGCTGTCAGACAACAGAGTGATTCGTATAAAAAACTAAATCAATGAGTGTTCGAACTCACGGGCGATGTTTTAACAGCTTTTTGTTTATTTATTTTATATTAAACCCACAAAAAACAAAGAGAATGCAAAGCAACAGACAAATGTACATACATACATTGTTATGTTTGTACATAAGCTACATACGTTGCTGTCTTGCTATCTCATTTTTATATATGTACGTATAACCACGTCACTATTCTCTTTGCTATGCATAAGACAAAACCGAAGATCAACATAAAACACTTTTTTAATATTACTCCAAAATAATACTGCGAATTAAAACACTTAAATCTCCGCTCGCCGATATCGGATCACCTTAGTTTTTGGCCTAAACTCTTCGTGGAAACCCGCACTAGCGTTTTAATTCAAAAATTAATAAAATCGGCTATGAATTTCCGGAGAAAATCGCGTGGGAAAATTATATGAAAATCGCCCAATAATCACTTTCAATACCGACTGCCAAGCAACAACAACAAACAAACAAACTCTTACACTTACACTTGCGTATGTATTGAAACTGAAAGTTTACTGCCCTAGAGGCGCGCGTATAGATGTTAACACATCAAAAAAACTTCATAAAAAAACACCCTTTAGCTACTGAAATTTCTTTGCCATCTGACAAACAAACATTTGCTTATTAAAAAAGTCGTTTTTCTTTTTGCATCATTAACTAAAAGTAATGGAATATTTATAATATTTTAATTTTCCTTTACCGTATTAAACAAATCGAGCAGTTTTTGTAAAAAACATTTTTTCCCTTTTTCTGCTGCACTTTATGTAATTCCTTCAGGGAAGAAATTTAAATAAATTAATTGCTAAATTTGTGTTTTATAATGCTGGCACAAAAGAAGAAGAATTATTTGACACAATTTTGTTTTTATAAAAAGTATTTTTATTTCAATTCAAGGAAAAAATTTCAATAAAGTAATTGACAAAATTTTTGTTAAACAATTCGTTCACAAACACAGAATTATTTGACAGAAACTGTGTAAAAAATTTTTAGCAATTAATTTATTTAAATGTTTCCCCTGAAGAAGTTAAAGTAACGAAATGTTATGCATAATATAAATGTTTTTTATAAAAAAAACTAACCTCAGTGCTTAATAAATTAAAGAAAAAACACACATGAAAAATTTTAAATGAAAACGTTTTTAATGTTTTAATATTTTATTTTTAAATTAAAACTCACATTAAAATCAATTCAAAGCTGCTGTATTTCTAATGAAATTTCATTGGCTTTATACAACAATTTCTAAAGTAGAGACCTTTTTTCTAAAGGAGACATCTTTCACTTGTCCAAAATTTGAGTAATTTTTTTAAATTTTTGCTCTTAATCTAAAAACGACCGTGGTGCAAAAATATTTGTTTGATACAACGAAATTAATATCTAATGCATTTCGGCCAGAGTAGCCGTTGTTAGTAGGCGTTTTATGTTACGTTCCTATTTGTCAAATATTTGACGAAAAAAGTGTAACCACAAAATTCTAATGAAAAATACTTTCATTTAAATACGAGTTTATTAAGTCCATAAGTTCCATGCCATAACTAATAGAGAGTGTCAGAGAATCCAATATTATTGGAAACTGTTTAACTCAATGAGGACTTTTTTTAACTCATTAATTCGTTGATACCTAGTGGTTACGTTTTTTTTTTTTTTGCAAATATTTGACAAGTGTGGACGTACTTTTATGAAACTCAGAAAACAAAGACAAAGTATATTTATACCAAATATATAATTATTTATTTTGGTGCAAAGGAAATCAAAAGTACATTAAATTAAAATTAAATCGAAAGACATTGATTGAGTTTTGCTTAGGGAATTCGGAGTTTATAGGCAACACTGCCTGACCCCTTCCAAAATAAACAACTAAGAACGTGTCATTCGCCCGGGTCGAAACTTAAATACCCTCCAAATATTTAATAAATAAATAAACAATTTTAAAATACTGGATCAGAGTTACTTTAAGACATTTCTTTAAGACTCTATTTTGACAGGGTCACAACGAGGCCCTTCTTCGGCAAAGACATTTTATCTTTACCGAAAAAATTTGATAAAAATTTTTTTTGGGATATTAAGTGTAGAAAAAAATTTTTTTTTTTTTATATAACCTCATTTAGGGGCAAAGGACCCACTAAAAGGGGGCGGGGTCCTAAAATCAATTTTTATGATTTCGGTCCTTCTTGTAAACAAGCCAAACCGTTATATTCAACCGGATCGAATCTTAAATACCCTCCAAATATTTAGTAAGTAAATTTAAGACATCTCTGTACCCAACTTTAAATCTCTATTTTGACAGAGTCATTCCGGGAAGGGCCGTGGGGGAGACGTTTCACCACTGCAAGATCAGAGAACATCTCAGCATCTTATAGGCTAACTCAAGTTTTCCACCGACGAACGTATGGGCATTGCTAGATCGTCTCAGAATATATATACTTTAAGGGGTCCAATTCTTTTTGGAGGGCAACAAAACTGTATTTTGTCGGGGACTCTCTGGCAAGGGCCGTGGGGAAACCATTTCACCTTTGCCATAAAACTCTAAAAATAAATTTTTAGGCTAATTATATGTAAAATTTATTTTTAATTTTTTTTTTATACGGTCATTTAGGGGGCAAAGGGGCAGAACGGGTAGGGCAGAGGAGTACCAGGTTACGTCCCAGCTTCATCATTGAAGCTATACCATGTAATTTTTAAGAAAGGTAGACTTAAGTAAAACAATTTGTTAAATGTTTACTCTATGTTTGCATATAATAACGCCCACTAAAAGGGGAGGGGTCCAAAAATTTTCCTTTTTGATTTTATGGCTCCTATTTGAAACTTTTTTGATATAAAAATGTATTATTTGCTTAACAAAATTACAAAAAAAAAACTTTAAAAATCATGTTGTTTTTTAGAGGTTGGTTTAGTTCTTGTTAGGGTAACTTTTTTCCCTCTGGTCCGCTTCAGTCCATTTAAGAACCTGGCCTGTGCTATTCTTCAAGATATATTTATACCAAGTTTCAAGGGGGTGGCTGCTTTCGTTTGGACTGAATCGTGGTTTCCACAGACGGACGGACCGACATGCTCAGATTGTCTTAGATTTCATTACTGATCAAGAATATATATACTTTATGGGGTCTCAGACGGATATTTCGCTGCGTTACAAACGGAATGAAAAAGTAAATATACCCTCCAATTCTTTTTTGGAGAGTATAAAAAAACTTTAAAAATCATGTTGGTTTTTAGGAGTTGGTTTAATTTTCCTTAGGGGAACTTTTTTCCCTCTGGCCCGGTTCAGCCCATTTACGAGATTGACCTGGTGGTATTTTTCAAAATTCATCTATATCACATTTTAAGGGCCTGGCTCTTTTCGTTTGCACTGAATCGTGATTTCCACAAGTGGACGGAAATGGCTAGATCATCTTAGATGTCATCGCTGATCAAGAATATATATATTCTATGGGGTCTTAGCGGGATATTTGTCTGCGTTACATACGGAACGACAAAGTGGATACACCTTCCAATTTTTTTTTTTGTTGTTTTTTTTAGGTTATAAAAAACAGAAGCACTAGATTGCAGATATGAATACTGAATACAATAAAAAAAAGTCGGAGAAAGTATTTCACACATTTAACCCTTTCAATTTTCTGCTTCCTCAATTTCTGCATTTTCATGTTTTTCTTTTATTTAATCTATAAAACTTATATAAATATAATTGAAAACGTCAAATGAATAAAAAGAAGAGGAAAATTAAAACACAACAACAACAAAGGTGGAAAGTTTTTGTGATAACTGCTTAAATTCCCTTATGGTCATGTTCGTTATGTTTGTGATGTTGTTATTTGATGGCCAGCAGCAGCAACAACAACAACAACAACCATTTACATAAATGTACAAAAACTGGACTCATTTTTTGCCTTGTTAAACATAAAATTTCATTGTTTTATTTAATTTAAGCAGATACATATTCAGTTTTCTTTCGGCAATACGTTTACAACACAATTTAATATAAAAAAATATATATACAGATAATATGCGCATTTGTGTAATGGCATGTAATTGTCCTTTTGTTGTCCTTTATCTCTTTTTTTACTTTTATTAAAAATAACTAAAAATACCAGAATATTGTCATGTATCCGAATCCGAATTTATACACGTGTACGGCACGCATATGGCTGAGAGAAATTGGATTTTCCTTAACATATGGAGCATTAATGCTGAAAACATGGCGGTAAGTATTTCATATTGAAGTGAGTATTTAATTGCAGATGGCTGAAGATGCGATGATTATGTTTGCAAAATGAGTAAGTGAGTATGATTAGGTTATTTATTTTATTTTCCACAATTTTCAATCACAATATGTAGTACTTTTTGTATGAGATGTACATATGGGAAGCAAAGAATGTGGCACCGCGTACTGGTATCCAATAGTTGTTCTGAAATCATTCCAAAGTTCTTAACAAGTCTGTGGACGGAGTTTTTGACTTAGAGACTAGAGATTTAATTATCTTTAATCTTTGTAATGGGTGTCCAAAATTGAGGTATCATTTTAATTTTAATAAAAAACACTTTTATTAAAAATATTTCCGTATCAGTTTATTATATTTAGACTGCTGTTAAAAATGAAAAATTATGTCGGTCAGTAGGATAGATAACGCAAACTATTTGAGGTTATAAATATTAGTAAATTCACACACCCTTATTTGATACCAACCTTGGACATTTACCGAAAAAGGTTGACATTTTTGTTGTGCTCAATATGCGTAATACTACAAGCCTTATATGATACCATACTTTGGTCCCATGCTTGACGTCACGCTTATGCACATGTGTTTGACGTTAGAATCTATATTTGCTTGAAGACCTGTCAAGCATTTATTTTTTTAATTTTGTTTTGTACTGTTAAAGACTGTTTGCTATGTCGTCCTAATTTTCATATTATGTTATTTATGACGAAAATTTAGGCAACAAATTTTATCTTCTAAGTTTCTTTCACAATTTGGAAAATGGAAATTTGACAAAAATTGTTTTTTTCTTTTTATATATACGAAATTATTCGTGTATGTGTCCTGTTTGAAATCACTTTTAAAGTCAGCAAGTGCTTGAAGAGCAAAACCAAATCGCACACATAAAAGCAAATTTGCACCACTACAAACATAATGCTTGATATGACTAAGTTACTCATTTACATGGAGTTTTGCTTTAATCGGTTAACCGATTAATTTTTACTACCACAGACACAATGCTTGATGTGATTAGGGTACTCATTTAATTGGGATTTTGCTTTAATCGGTTAACCGATTAATTGCCACTATTATAAACATAATGCTTGATGTGATTAGGGTACTCATTTAAATAGGGGTTTGCTTTAATCGGTTAGCCGATTAATTTCCACTACCATAAACATAATGCTTGATGTGATTAGGGTACTCATTTAATTGGGATTTTGCTCTAATCGTTTAACCGATTAATTTCTACTACCATAAACATAATGCTTGATGTGATAAGGGCACTCATTTAAATGGGGTTTTGCTTTAATCGGTTAACCGATTAATTTCCACTACCATAAACATAATGCTTGATGTGATTAGGGTAATCATTTAATTGGGATTTTGCTCTAATCGTTTAACCGATTAATTTCCACTACCATAAACATAATGCTTGATGTGATTAGGGCACTCATTTAATTGGGATTTTGCTTTAATCGGTTAACCGATTAATTTCCACTATCATATACATAATGCTTGATGTGATTAGGGTACTCATTTAAATGGGGTTTTGTTTTAATCGGTTAACCGATTAATTTTCACTACCACAGACATAATGCTTGATGTGATTAGGGTACTTATTTAATTGGGATTTTGCTTTAATCGTTTAACCGATTAATTTTCACTATCATAAACATAATGCTTGATGTGATTAGGGTACTCATTTAATTGGGATTTTGCTTTAATCGGTTAACCGATTAATTTCCACTACCATAAACCTAATGCTTGATAAGATTAGGGTACTCATTTAATTAACCTTTTGCATTAATCAATTAATCGATTAATTAATCGGTTATTTAATCGATAAAATAATCGATTATTTAATCGATTAATTATTCGATTAATAATCGTTTAATTTTGTTATTGAAAGATTAACCGTTCAAAAACTTTTTTTGTTAAATAATTTCAATAAATAAATATGTATAAATTATTTATTATTTGGAGTTTGTTAGTAAAAAAAAGCAATAACAACAACTAGTGAACTAAAACTAACAAACAAATAATATATAAATATGTAATACATATTGCATATTATCCATAAAAAATAAACTGTTTATTCGTTTTTTTCTATATTTTAAGGAGATCTCCTAAAACTGTCAGTCGTTTAGGGCGGGGTATTGAGTTTGAGATTAAATTTAATTTTGTTCTTTAATTAGCTAATCTGAAAACAAGATTAATCAAATATAATTGGAGTTTTTGGGTAGTGTATAGCATATTCCTTCGGTTAACCGATTATGGGTTAATTAATAACCGGTATAATTACTAACTCACGGCTTAATTTAAAATTTCTCTATTTTCGATTAACATATAAACCGGTTAATTTCAGTCGATTAACCATTGTAACATAATTTTTAATTATCTAAAAAAATTTAAGTATCTAAAAAATGATCTCACACAATTCTATGTTATTAGTTTTGTTATGAAAATATTTTACTAATCGGTTAATTCACAAATAACCGGTTAAACTAAAACACTATTAAAAGCGATTAAGCTATTAAAACATTTAAAATATACTTTGCCTTAACGTTCAATAACTGTAGAGCAAAACATTAAATAAAAAGGCAGCAGCAAATAAGTATTTAATGAAACTTGTATTGATAAAGAACAATTCTTTATGAACAGCATAAAAAAATGTTGACCTTTTCATGCCCGACGTTCACTAAAATAGATAAGATGAAATAAACAGCAAACTAACGCTGAGATTACTTCCATAAAAAAAACTTGATGTTTATTTGTGTAAGAATCTTAAAATAAAAATTCTTCAAATTTTTTTCCCCATTTTATTTAACAGAAATATATTCAGTACGTTTCTTATATCGTTTGTTTTCTTTCAATTATTCACGTGTCTTCATTGATATTCTTTTCACATTTCGCTAATTAAATTTTTCATGATTTCCTTTAATTTCATTTCCAGAATATCTGTGATATTTCGTGTGCGTTCTGCAAAAGCCGTAAAAATAACAGATGCTGCTTTACTTAAGCGTCTGGGATGTATTTGTGGCGCCATTGGAACATGTCTGTTGGTTCGTACTTTGGTTTCACCGCCTGATGTGGTTGTCGGTCGTACTGCAGACGATTTAAAGGCATTTTTATGTAAAACCGACTGGTGGGATTATACATTCACTTCAAGTAAGTTAAATTAAGTGGTCAGTAATGTGACATGTTAAATCATGAAAGAAGTTTGTTTACAAAAAAAAATAAAAAAATGTTCGTAACGAGTAGTTAAATATTTGGGGCTACTGTGTCAAACAAATATGTCATATAGGGATGTACGATAATATCAATACATTGACAATTTATTTTTATTTATACAAACAAACAAAAAATAATATAAAAAAATAGAAAACCAGTTCATTTAGAAAAGTACCTAGAAAAATCGTAAACCTTAATGATAATTATGCACTAACTCCATTTATAGAAATTTTTTTTAGACTTGTTTATTTATTTATATTTTTTTATATAGCCTGATACATATATCCTATTTGAAAGGAAACTATCTTGTATGATTTTAAATACTTCTTTAGGATCACGATATATTTTTGAAAATCGTTAGATATCAAATCAACTCGATTAACAGAACAAGGCAGTAAAAATTATTTTTTAATCAAAATATCGTTTAAAAAAAGCATCAATTTAATCGCTACAAATATTTTCGAAATTCCGTTATTAATCGTTGACTTCTAATTTCTTTAATGCTATAAACACAACTGGGACGAATAACGAATTTTTCGTTGCGAATATTCGCCGTTGAAAATAAAACACATTTAAGTAAATAACAAGTAAAAACGTTATATTCGACCGGGTCGAATCTTAAATACCCTCCAAATATTTAGTAAGTGAATTTAAAATGTTTAACTTGGTGGGACAGAGTTACTTTATATAATATCGTACGTCAACGCCCACTAAAGGGGGCGGGGTTAAAAAATATACAATATCATGTTTTCCACAGGCGAACGTATGGGCATTGCTAGACCGTCTTAGACTTCATCACAATTCTCTTTGGAGGCTATAAAAACTGTATTTTGGCGGGGTCGCTCTGGCAAGGGCTGTGGGGGAAACATTTCACATTTGTCATAAAACTCTAAAAATAAATGCTTGGGATAATTATATACAAAATTAAAATTTCTTTTTTTTGGTAGGGTCATTTATGTGGCGAAGGGGAAGGAGGGGGTAGGGCAGAGTAGTACCAGGTTTCGTCTCAGCTTCGCCATTAAAGCTTAAAAGTGTTATTTTTAAGGAATGTAGGCTTAAGTAAAACAATTTGTTAAATTTTTATGCTATTTTTGCTTATAATAACGCCCACTGAAGTGGGCGGGGTCAAAAAATATTTTTATTTTATTTAATGGCTCCAAGTTTAAGGCGTTGGACCATATTTGACATAAAAATATATCATTTGCTAAACAAAATAACCAAAAAACTTTAAAAATTATGTTGTTTTTTCTGGGTTGGTTTAGTTCTTCTTAGGGGAACTTTTTTCCCGCTTGCCCGATTTAGCCCATCTTCGAACTTAACCTGCTCTAAGTTTTAAAATACATTTATGCCAAATTTCAAGAGTCTAACTCTTTTCGTTTGGACTGAATCGTGATTTCCACAGACGGACGGACGGACATGCTCAGTTCGTCTTAAATTTCATCACTGATCAAGAATATATATATTTTATGGGGTCTCAGAGGGATATTTCGCTGCGTTACAAATGGAATGACAAAGTGAATATATCCTGCAATTCTTTTTTGGAGGGTATAAAAAATAGAAAACCAGTTCATTTAGAAAAGTACCCAGAAAAATCGTAAAACTTAATAATAATTATCCACTAACTCCATTTATAGAAATTTTAGAGAGATTTTTTTTATACTCTCCATAATCTTTTTTGGAGGGTATAATAAATAGAAAATGTATTTTTAAATTTCAATGTTGATGGAAAGCGCCATACTCTAGCTGTAACCAGTGCAACCAACAACAAAAAATTGTAGCTGCCGTTAAAAAACCATTTTAAACCACTTTGAAATGCATTCTGTAGCCTATTTTCCGCTGGCATTCGGCATCTTTGTTAATACTCGTAGTGTACATCTACTATTTGGCTTAAATACTGGCGAATATTTTTCGTAGATTAAAAAATTTACTTACCATCTGGTGGCCAGATTAATTCCTTTTGTATACATTTTGTGCATCCTTTGCAATTAAATATTGACCTCATAACTCTGCGCAATATGCAGAGATAAGGAAGGCCGCCACACAACAATAATGCGTTTGTTAAAAGCAAAAATAAATGTTAAAAGTTTCTTGAGAACATTAATGGCAAATAAAAACGGGGCAAATTTAATTGCTCTACAGCTTAAGAACACAATAATTGTGTACTTAAAAAAATTGGTCGTGGCATTGGGAAAGCTGTTTAATACAATTTTCTGTACGAAACGATAGAGTGGCGCAAAAGGAAATGATTTTAATTCATCTTGTTTTAATTTAACTGGATGATTTTAATGTTGCACTTTTATTGGGAAATTTACAGCAGTTGCAGTTGTTCATGTTCATGTTGTTCTGCTGCAAGTGTTATACGCATTGAATTATTCATTTTTTTTTCAATGTTACATAATAGTAAATATTTTATATAACAGAAATTCTGATTTATAGCAGATTAATAGGACAAATTTTCATACAAAAATTTGTTGTGTAAAAAACCTTCTTGTTAAAATTAAAATGTTTCTGTAAATTAAAGTGTATGAGTTTTCTTCAAGTTTCTTGATTATTTTCTTGAATTTAAGCAATTTTAATTAAATTATCTTGTTATTAAAGTTGCCTGTTTTATTCATGGAAATACCATTTTTATGCTTTTTTATACCCTCCCAAAAAAAGAATTGGAGGGTATATTCACTTTGTCATTCCGTTTGTAAAGCAGCGAAATATCTATCTGAGAGCCCATAAAGTATGTATACTCTTGATCCGTGATGAAATCTAAGACGATCTGAGCATGTCCGTCCGTCGGTCCATCTGTGGAAATCGCAATTCAGTCCAAACGAAAAGAGCCAGACAAGTGAAATTTGGCATAAATATATCTTGAAGGATGACAGCACAGGTTAAGTTCGGAAATGGGCTAAATCGGGCAAGAGGGGATAAAAGTTCCACTAAGAAAAACTAAACCAACCTCTTAAAAACAACATAAATTTTAAAGTTTTTATACCCTCCAAAAAAGAATTTGGAGGGTATATTCACTTTGTCATTCCGTTTGGAACGCATCGAAATATCCATCTCAGACCCCATAAAGTATATATATTCTTGATCAGTGATGAAATCTAAGACGACTGAGCATGTCAGTCCGTCCGTCCGTCCGTCTGTGGAAATCACGATTCAGTCCAAACGAAAAGAGCTAGACTCTTGAAATTTGGCATAAATATATTTTAAAACTTAGAGCAGGTTGAGTTCGAAGATGGGCTAAATCGGGCAAGAGGGAAAAAAGTTCCCCTAAGAAGAACTAAACCAACCCAGAAAAAACAACATAATTTTTATAGTTTTTTGGTTATTTTGTTAAGCAAATGATATATTTTTATGTCAAATACGGTCCAACGCCTTAAGCTTGGAGCCATTAAATAAAATAAAAATATTTTTTGACCCCGCCAACTTCAGTGGGCGTTATTATAGACAAAAATAGCATAAAAATATAACAAATTGTCTTACTTAAGCGTACATTCCTTAAAAATAACACTTTTAAGCTTTAATGACGAAGCTGCGACGAAACCTGGTACTACTCTGCCCTACCCCCTCCTTCCCCTTTGCCCTCTAAATGACCCTACCAAAAAATTTTTTTTTTTAAATTTTGTATATAATCATCCCAAGCATTTATCTTTAGAGTTTTATGACTGCCGATTTCTGCCCTACCCCCCCCCCCCTCCCTCTTCCTTTGCCACCAAAATGACCCTACCAAACAAAACAAAATTTTTATTAAATTTTGTATATAATCATCCCAAGCATTTGTCTTTAGAGTTTTATGACTGCCTGTTGCTGCCCTACCCCCTCCTCCCCCTTTTGCCCGCTAAATGACCCTATAAAAAAAAATTTTAATTTTGTATACAGTTATTCCAAGCATTTATTTTTAGAGTTTTATGACAAAAGTGAAATGCCTCCCCCACAGCCCTTGCCAGACAGACCCCACCAAAATACTGTTTTAATACCCTCCAAAGAGAATTGTGATGAAGTCTAAGACGGTCTAGCAATGCCCATACGTTCGTCTGTGGAAAACATGATATTATATATTTTTGAACCCCGCCCCCTTTAGTGGGCGTTGACGTACGATATTATATAAAGGAACTCTGTCCCACCAAGTTAAACATTTTAAATTCTCTTACTAAATATTTGGAGGGTATTTAAGATTCGACCCGGTCGAATATAACGTTTTTACTTGTTTTTAGTAATTGTGTTAAGCAAATGATATATTTTTATATCAAAGAAGGTCCAACCCGTTAAACTTAGATCATTAAAATAAAAAATAATAATTTTTGGACCCCGCCCCCTTTAGTGGGCGTTATTATATGCAAAAATGGTGTAAAAATTTAACAACGTGTTTTACTTAAGTCTGCATTCCTTAAAAATAACAATTTTAAGCTTTAATGACGAAGCTGAGCCGTAGCCTGGTACTCCTCTGTCCTACCCCTTTGCCCCTTAAATGACTCTATCAAAAAAAAATTAAAAATTAATTTTACACTTAATTATCACAAACATTTAATTTTAGAATTTTATGGTAAAGGTGAAATGTGTCCCCGACAGCCCTAAATACAGTTTAAAGTAGGGTACAGAGATGTCTTAAAGGAACTATATCCCACCAAGTGAAACATTTTAAATTTAGTCATTTATATATTTGGAGGGTATTTAAGATTCGACCCGGTCGAATGTAACGTTTTTACTTGTTTTTTTTTTGTCTGGCTTATGACTAACAATAATACTCCCTCGCAGTAATTATAGAACTTGCTAAGCAGAATGTCAATAATAATAAATAATTGTCCCTCGACAGTGACACTTTCATAGAATCGGTAACATTTCTCAAAATTTTCTTTCATCTTAGTCGACAAAGCATCAATTCTATTTATCATAATATTCTTCTCTATGATCAATACATTGATTTTCATCTCACCATACATTTTAACAATTTTGGCATTTGTCTTAAACATAATTTTTGCTTTTAGCCCATCGATTATTTCATATAAAAAAGTAATCATTTTGGCCTGAAAGAGACACTTACATACATGAGCAGCTATTGAATGCATGAAGGTAAAGTTGTATCCACAAAGTCACTTGCCTCTGCTCAATTCCTCATTTAACAGACAGTCTTCTGCTACTTTTGTGCAACTTAATGACCAAGAAAGTTTTTACAGCGTTAAAACTGTTACGCACAGCGGCAGTATTACAACGTTCTTGTTCCTGCTTTAGCAGAAATTAATGAATAACAGCGGGAGATGCAGTTGTACTTGTTCACGCAGCAGTTGGTACTTCAAGAAAGAAAGAAAAAACAACTCAAGCCTGGTTGCCCTAAAATGATTAAGGCAAAGACAATACTGTTGGTATTAAATACAAACACCTATTTGGTTTTAATTTCAGTAAAATTTGCTGTTTAAGACGAGCAACTGGAGAAAATAAATTGCTCGTATTGTTGAAGAATTTGTATTGAGAAATCAAGTGCAGTGGCTTAAATGATTTTTAATTTTGGAACAATTTTGGTTGATCATTAAGAATTTAAAGTTTTTATATCTAAAGCGATTTGTGGGAAGACACTTTATTGAGACCTGCTGTGGGACTTTCATGTTTTGCATTAAAGACATTTCTAAAACAGGCTACCGACTACAGCGGGGAAAGTACAAAGAACGCTGATGAGATAACGTAACGACCTCGAAGTCAGTACTGTTCCCTTCTTCTAGTTTGCTGATTATAAAAATATTCTAAATATTCCACTCTTAAGAAAAATAATTTGAATTTAATAAAAATTCATAACAAAAAAAAATTGCATATTGCAGATTTGAACTGAAGCCCAATAAAGGAATTCTTATCTCAATAATAAAATTAATAAGTTCCACAAATAAAAATTTACATTCATAATTTGCAGATTTGAACTTGAGCCGGAATAAGGAATTCTTGCCTTCATAATTTATAATTTAATTAAAATTTTATATGAATATTATCAGCATTTATTTAAGATGCTCGCTGAGGCTCTTAGTCTTAATGGTGTAAATAAAAACTTAAATAAAATATATGTTTAAAATGTTAAATAAAAAAATTTGCATAACTTATTGTAAAAGTTTTATTGAATGAAAACCTTTTTTAATATTTCCAGTGGAAGTGGTCTTTTTGGCGTGGGGTGTTAGACTGTGCATTATGGTGCGCAAGGCTCCTTCTGAATTCAACGAGAGTCGTTTCATTTCTATGGCTATTTACAACGAGTTTCTGCTGACGTGTTTTTTAAATGTTTCCATGTAAGTCTCTTTATTGAATAATTTATTAATTTCTAAATATGATTTCTTTGCCTAAAAATATGCTACATATTTTGCACTTTTCCATAGAAAGTAGGAAATTAGAAATTATTTCAGTAATTAATTCGGCAATAAATTTTTAAATAAATTTTTATATAAATTTTCATATAAATTTTATATAAATTTTTGTAATAAATTTTTATATGAATTTTTATAAAAATTTTCATAATAAATTTTTATATAAATTTTTATAATAAATTTTTATATAAATTTTTATAATAAATTTTTATATAAATTTTTATATAAATTTTTATAAAAACGTTTACAAAAATTTATATAAAATTTTATATAAAAATTTTTATATGAATTGTTATGTAAATTTTTATAAAATTTTTTTTATAAATTTTTATAATAAATTTTCATATAAATTTTTATATAAATTTTTATAATAAATTTTTATATAAATTTTTATATAAATTTTTGTAATAAATTTTTATATGAATTTTTATATAAATTTTTATATAAATTTTTATAAAAACCTTAAAAAAATTTATATAAAATTTTATATAAAAATTTTTATATGAATTGTTATGTAAATTTTTATAAAAATTTTTTTATAAATTTTTATATGAATTCTTATAAAAAATTTTATAAAAATTTTTAAATGAATTTTTATACAAATTTTTATAATAAATTTCTATATAAATTTGTATAATAAATTTTTATATACAATTTTATAATAAATTTTTATACAAATTTTGATATAAATTTTTATACAAAATTTTATATAAATGTTTATAATAAATTTTTATATGAATTCTTATATAAATTTTTATAAAAATGTTTATATAAATTTTTATATAAATTTTTATATAAATTTTTATAATAACTTTTTATATGAATTCTTATATAAATTTTTATAAAAATTTTTAAATAAATTTTTACAAAAATTTTTATATTAATTTTTATAACAATTTTTAAATAAATTTTTATATAAATTTTTATAATAAATTTCTATATAAATTTGTATAATAAATATTTATATAAAATTTTATAATAAATTTATACAAATTTTGATAAAAATTTTTATATACATACATTTTTAAAAAAATTTTTGCAAAAATTTATAAAAAATTTTATAATAAAATTTTTATATGAATTGTTATATAAATTTTTATACAAATTTTTTTATAAATTTTTATAATACATTTTTATATGAATTCTTATATAAATTTTTATAAAAATTTTTTACTAAATTTTTATATAAATTTTTATAATAAATTTCTATATAAATTTGTATAATAAATTTTTGTATACAATTTTATAATAAATTGTTATACAAATTTTGATATAAATTTTTATACAAATTTTTATATAAATTTTTATATACATTTTTATGTAAATTTTTTTATAAATTTTTATATAAATTTTTATATCAATTTTTATAAAAATTTTTGTATAAATTTTTTTTTATAATTTTTAATATAAATATTTTACAAAAATTTTTATATAAATTTTTACATAAATTTTTATATAAATTTTTATATAACTTTTTATAATAAATTTTTATAAAAATTTTTATATAAATTTTTATAAAAATTTTTATATAAATTTTTATATAAATTTTTATATAAATTTTTATGTAACTTTTTATAATAAATTTTTATAAAAATTTTTATATAAATTTTTATATAAATTTTTATATAAATTTTTATATAAATTTTTATATAAGTTTTTATACAAAATTTTACATAAATTTTTTTATCTAAAATTTTTATCTACATTTTTTATCTAAATTTTTGATCTAAAATTTTTTACATACATTTTTATATAAAGTTACATCTACATATAAAAATTTATAAACATTTTTTATAAAAAATGTTTATATTTTTGTGTTACGCAACAGAAAAATGTTGCATGTTTTCTAGAAAAGAAAATGCCTTAAGAGGTTTTTTCTCCCAATTTCATCTTATTTCTTTGCCTTATTTTTCTGATTTTAGGCTCTTTTTACAATCACCGGCCAATCCTGATTTATTGTACATCATCTTTTTCTGTCACACTCAGTTAACAATTACTTTGTTGTTGGCTTTAATATTCGGCAGTAAGGTAAGTTTTATTTAAGTCATAAATTCTTTATACGAGTATAATTTATACATGAGGACATTGTGCTAGTCGTTGCATTAATATTCATGACTTTTTCACAACATGTTTCCCTCCCTCTCGCCCTTTCTGCTGTTAAAGGTTTATATAGTCTTACGAAGCGGTAAATCACATCAGGAAAATATTGGCATGGGTGCCAAATCATCTGGTGCCAAATTTAATTTTCGTCCTCAAGTGCGCACATTTGCCAACCCCAGTTCAGTAACAACATCAACTGCACCTGTGGCGGCCACCACATCGGCAGGTAAATATATTTAATTAAACAACTATTGTATAACAATAGGAAATAAAATAATGCAATAAATTTTATTATATAGCGGATATAATAAAACTAAAACATTTGAAAGTTGAAAAATTGAAAAGTGTTCCAAATATTTTTATAGGCATTATTTCCTTAAAAATCCCTTAAATAAATAGGAAATAGGAGATCATAGAGTTTCATTAGTGTTTTTTGTATTTTAATAAGAAAAAAAGGAAATAACAATTCATATACGCCGCGCAGCCACAATTTGTTTTCTTCAATACCCACAGCAATTTTCAGCCATCAACTTGGCAAAAACCCCACAACAACATCTATTAATTCTCTTGTGTTGTTCGTTTTTTTTTCTTTTACTTTTGCAGAAACAAAACTCTCCGATCAGGAGGCCTTAGAAGAAATACGACAATTAAGCATGCAATTGCAACGCATACAGGACATGGCACCACCCAAAGGTGTAGCGGTAATGACTATTTCCAGTCTGCTGGATGGTTTGAAAACTCCCGCCAGCGTCGTAGTGGCATCAGCTGCTGCCTCCCATGGCATAGTCAGTGGCTTGGATGGCAATCAATTAACTATGCGAGCACAGAAGCCGGAAGCCTTGCCCCTGCTAGCATTGAATACAGAAATGCAAAAATATCAGCTACAACAAGTGGCCCAGCAGAGAACAGCAAACACAACCATGATGGTAACGACAACAACAAACAATAATGTTGCTGTTGTGAAATCTATACCGTCCAATCAGATAATAGCGCCACTCAACACAAGCATCACTGCCAGTCACGGCCGGTGGCAGGAGAAGGCTGTCAACACTGAAATTGTAGGCGACCAGCAGCCGCAAGAACATATCATATGCCAGCGATGCTATGACAAGTGCAAAAGTCAACAACATAATGAAAACGCCGCTGCCAAAGTGGATAAATGCAAAATGTTGGGCTCACCGCAACCCGAGGGCAGCATCAGTTTCAAGAACATCAAATTGGATTGCATGTGCTCGCAGTCCGATGACCTGGATCAGCTGCCAGAGCAGGAGGAATCTGCTCCGAACACCGTGAGGAGAATAACAAAACGTACTGCTGCCACAAATACGCCGCCAAGTGCTACGCGCAAACGTGCCGGCCACACGGCATTAACACAACCCGCCAAAGATGTTAAGGCCTTAAGCTCGGTCAGTTTGCCCAGCGATGAATGCCAGCAGAAAAGTGGTCTTGCGAAGCGACACCAACAGCAACAACAGGCGAAACAACAAATTTGTGATAATTGTAGAAATAAATTCAAAAGCAAAGGTTCTTTGGGAAAAACGAAAAAGCCGGGCTCACAACAGCATAGAAAATTAAGTAGACTAAGCAGTAGATGTAATATATTAATAGCCGATATAGAAAATTCCAGAGGATTTCAGATAACAACAAAGCCAAAAACTAATACTACAACAACGACAACAAAGACAACAACTACAACAGAAACACCTAAACCGGATGGGAGGGAAGAAGAGCCGCAATATTCCACCGATGATATAATTTTCTATACAACAACTGATACCAGCGACAGCGACGAAGACGATGAGGATGATGACGATGATGATGATGGCGACGATGAGACTGAGGATGAGCACGCGGCCCATAGAGAAGACAATTTATCTTCTACTCTCTCGCAGAGTAAAAGTGAAACACGAGTGTTGCCAAACCTTAAATCTCATCTGGCCACCATAGATCTTAAGTGCATATCATTATCAATGGGAAATATAACAACGACCAGTAGCACATCCTCCGCATCACAGCCGGATGTAATAATAAAATCCAAAAATGCCTTATTAGAAGCAAACACTATCACAATACAAGCGACAACGACAGCAAACGACCTAACAACTGGCGTCAGCCAGCCAACAGCATCATCGGCATCAACATCAACAACAACCAGTGCTGCCAATGGCAATAACAATGGCAAAGCCAAACGTCCCGACAAGCTGGTCTTAAATTTAAATGATCGTTCCAAATTTACCAAAGAAGTTTCTGTGTGAGGCAGTAAAAACAATCACGTTTGGTTTCAGTTATTGTAAAATAAAATTATCTTTTTTGTTTTTGTTACTCACTTTTTCCTTTATTAATTATAAGACTTTGTTTTCAAATGAGCCTAAGAAATGTTTAAAAGCTTATGAACTACAATTAGTTGCAGTCGGCTATAGGAAATGACCAACTCCTTAGGCAGAGTGATTAAATATAAGAAATTAAGACTAACCAAAAAGGATTTCTTTGCATGAAATCACAAAGATTTTTACCAATATTTCCCAGACAGAAATTTAGTTCTAGGAATATTTGGAACGAAGTTCCTTATGGGACGATGCGGAGGGGTATCCTAACCCGGAAAAAACGTCCGTTATGTAAGATTTTTTGTTTCTATATCAATGCTAAAGACGTATGAGTAATACGATTCCATACAAACAAATATTAATCATACGCAGCCGTGCCGTGACAGAATTCAATTTCGTTAGGGAACAAAATTGATTCTGTATTTTCGATGGTAGGCGAAAAAAATATATCAAAATACCCGAATAATTATTTTTGTTATACTCCGAATAGAACTTAAAATTAATATTTTTATAATAAGGAACTTCGTTCCTATCCGGTGTCCCACGACACACACACATCTTTGTAAGTTTTGGAAGACTCTTCAAAGTGCTTATGCTAGAGCAGTATTCAAATTTGCAATAATATTTTATTTACTTATAGATTTATGGCCTAATTCATAAAAAATATTTGTAGTTTATTAACTTGATATAGAAAGGCCTTAATGATACATATAATATAATTTTTATGAATTGGGCAGTTAGTATTCGTTTCATTTTATGTGCAACGTAATAGATCGCAAGACAAGTTGTAATTAATGGTTTGACAGCAAGACTTTCTTATTACTGGCTCCATATTTTTGAAGCAGTGGAAAAGCGTAAAAAGAATTTTCGGCAACAGCTTAGGCAATTGCCTAAGTTTTAAAAAATTAAAAAAAAAAATCAACTAAACTGCTCTTATATGGATAATTTTTATTATAATCCCTAAACTTCATACGGTGCTCAGACATGCACCTTAATTGAGCTTAACTCAATTACTGCCATCATTAAGCTCAATTAACCTTAAGGCGTTTTATTTAACTGACTGCTTTATACATACTTAATTGAAAAAAAATCGAGTAAAACTACAAAAACCGCACTGCTAAAAGATGTGTTTAGTGGGTAAGACACTACAGTCGAATCCTCTTTAGCGCAAGACGCTTTACTGGAAAAAATCGGATTACTGAAAGCGATACAAATCCCCGCACTGATTTTAAACGCAGCTATTTTTATTCACTTCGCTTTAGCGAAACATCGCTTTACTGAAAATATCGTATTACTGAAAACCAAAAGCAAGCCCACAACTACATTTTGTATAAAACTTACTTCGCTTTAGTTTTCACTAAATAAACAATGAAAAATTTATTTATTAGAAATCGATTGCATAACTTAAGGCTGAAAAAATTTTGCAAGATTTGTCCGTTAAAAATATTAAATGGCAAAATGTATTTGTCCTTTTCGCTCCTTTTCGTACTTTATTGCATTTTTCTATTATATTGTCAATGCAAAAGGCTAGACATTTTCGAGGAATTCGTGAAAAATTTCAACAACAAAATTAATTCTATGAATATTTTTTTTTTAATAAAATATTTACGTTAAATTGACGTAAAAAAAATATACAGATTTAAAATAAAAAATATTGTTTGACTGATTTTAAGCAGTACACTTAACTGTAACAAATTTCAGCAATCCGAACTACGTTTTAGAAAAAAAAATTGGGTAATTGAAAAAAATGGGTTTTGGCTATTTTCAGTAAAGCGGAATCGACTGTACTCACAGAACAAACTTAGTCGAGACTTAGCACCTAAATTGTGGAAAAAGTTAAAAAGAGTTAAAAAAAAACAAATAAAAGATTCCAGTTTTGAATTTGAGGTGCCCATGAACATGAACAATTTTTACTTTTAGTTGTCATACATTAATTGAATTCACTAAATATTGTATATGTGAACGGGAAAAAAATGTTGGCAATGAAATTGATATTGACTCAATTAAAAATGCATGTCTGAACACCATATAAGGTATCTTTGTTTTATATAAAAATATTATTATGATTTTAATTTGACATATTGTCACGATTCTATTTTAAATGAAATTTATCATTTTATATTTTAAGCACCAATGAAATGCATATAGACATTGCTTAACCATAAATAAATAAATCTCATTTAAAATAAAAGTATTATTTTTAATGTACATTGACGGTGTTCACCCTTTCGATGCGAACGGTCCTCAGCACCAACAAAATACATAGAAAATACTCTCCCAAGTTACAACGACACAAGACCATTTGCCATCCTATTTTTTCTTTTTATACACTCCAAAAAAGAATTGGAGGGTATATTCACTTTGTCATTCCGTTTGTAACGCAGCAAAATATCCATCTGAGACCCCAATAAGGAAAATATATATTCCTGATCAGTGATAAAGACGCTCGAGGCAAGTCCGTCAGTCCGTCCGTCCGTTCGTCTGTGGAAATCACGATTCAGTCCAAACGAAAAGAGTCAGATGCTTGAAATTTGGTATGAATACATCTTGAAGGATAGCAGAGGTCAAGTTTGTAAAAGGGCTGAACCTGGCCAGAGGGAAAAAAGTTCCCCTAAGAAAAACTAAACCAACCCCTAAAAAGCAACATAATTTTTAAAGTTTTTTTTTTGTAATTTTGTTAAGCAAATGATATATTTTTATGTCAAAGAAGGTGCAACGCATTAAACTGGGAGGCATAAAATCAAAAAGATTAATTTTTGGACCCCGTCCCTTTTAGTGGCCGTTATTATATGCAAAAATAGTGTAAAAATTTAACAAATTATTTTACTTTAAATGTTTTCACACTGAAACGGTTTTAATAAATAATTCTGGTTTTAACTTTAAAACCAACTGTTAAAACCTGGTTTTACCTTAAGAAAATGATTTGGGTAAAACCAACTTAAAACCACTTTCGAATTTGGTTTAAGTAGGTTTTATAAAATGCAACCTTGTTTTTGCCTGTATTTTGTCTAAGCTAAATTGAGTGCTGCCAAGTTATATATGGAAAACAGCTGCTATTGTTTATGTTAATATACACAACTTTCAGAATTCACTTATACTTACGTTTTTTTATATTTAACAACCTGAATTTCCCACAAGTTCTTCAGGGAAAGTGAAACTTTCAGTGTAAAAACACTATTAGCATCATAATAAAATTAATAAGTTCGGCAAATAAAAATTTGCATGCGTGTAAAAGAAATAATAATAAATATTTGCAGCATTAGCTGGACAAGAGCACTAAACGCCATATAAAGAAATAATTAATTTTGTTGAGTATAAGATTTTTGATTTATGTTGCTGCTAATATATTGTATTAAAAAAATATATATGTGTATGTATGTATATTTGTCACATGGCGGATCAGTTACTTCAAAGTCGCACATTAATTACAACCCTGCAGATCTATCACGTATACAAAATTTCTAATAATAGATAAAAATGAAGAAAAAACACACAAAAATACTTCCTACAATACGTTCACGATGTACATACAAATCCAATGCATTCAGTCTTATACAGCAAATTAAATTTTAATTAAAATGAATTATTTTCAATACGTGAACAAAATTGTATAGCCAACACTTCTTTTTCAATGTAATTACCAAATTTACCATGAATTTGTGCAGTTTGATATGAGCCCTAAAGTGCATAGATTTAATGAAAATTAAACAAATACGAATAACATAAATAATTAGTTTAACTAAAACAAATATTGTATAGTCCGGCTTTACATTGCTAAACAAGTGTTAATTTATTTATTAATAAAGTTGAAAGGGATTTTAATGCAAACAACTAAAAACTAAAATTTAAATAAACAAAGGATTATGTTGCACAATGTTAATACAGGATGCACAGTTTGAAAAAAAATAACTAAAAAAAGCATACTTTTAGGTTTCAGTTGTTTTGATGTTAAAATAAGTGTTTGATATGTTTAACAGATTTAACAATATATTAATAAAAAACAGATGGACAAATTTAGTTAAAATATTTATAAATTACCAGCCAATTAAATTTTATTTAGTTTTAGACAACAAGTTTAAATTAATTAAAATATTTTCTTACTTATTTACAACTCTCTGGATAAATCTTTAGAAACTACAGTATAACTATTAATTGAAAGATGATTTTATTGATAATGGTACTTTATGAAAAAAGTACTTTACCACAGAAAACAGCACTTTACAATAGTAACTTTCATTAAAAATTACTTTTTTAAAATGTACTTTTTGGGAAAAGTATTTTTTTGGAAATGTAAGTTTTCATAAACATAGTTTTGGAATAGTACTTTTGGAGAATGGTACTTTTTTGAAAAATATACTCATATCAAAATAGTACCTTTAAAAAAAATTATTTACTTCGTTTACAGATTTTTTCGTGCAGGATATTTTTTAAAGGTAATTTTTGGAAAAAGTAGCTTTTGGAAAATATAATAATTTAAAATAAAATTTTTTAAAATACAGTTTTGTAGTATAAAAACTTTTTGAAAAGTATTATGTATATACATTTTAGGAATGGTACTTTTTGAAAAATGTACTCATATAAAAATAGTACTTTTAAGATAAGGTATTTATTTAAAAACAGTTTTTTTTCGAAAAAAATATTTTTTGAATAAAGGAGTTTTGGTAAGAGGTACCTTCTCCAATAGGTATTTTATTGAAAAATGTTATTTTCTCTCTTAAAACATATTTTTTGAAAAAGGTACGTAAACTTACTTATTTAAAAAGGAAATTTTGCAAAAGAACTTCGAAACAAGCATTTTCTGAAAAAAAAATTTTTGTAGCAAGTACTTTTTGAAAAATTACTTTTTTGAAAAAGTACTTTTTGAAAAAGAATTTGGGAAAGAAGTACTTTTTGAAAAAATACTTTTTGTAGCTAGTATTTTTCGAAAAAGTACTTTCTTAAACAAAGGACTTTTTTAAAAAGTACTTTTTTGAAAAAGTACTTTTTGAAACAAGAACTTTCTGAAAAAAGAAATTTCGGAAAGAAGTACTTTTTGAAAAAATACTTTTTGTAGCTAGTATTTTTCGAAAAAGTACTTTTTTGAAAAAGTACTTTTTGAAAAACTACTTTTCGAAAAAGAACTTTTCGAAACAAGTACTTTCTGAGAAAAGGAATTTTTGGAATAAGTACTTTTTGTAGCTAGTATTTCTCGAAAAAGTACTTTTTTAGAGAAAGTACTTTTCTAAAAAGTACTTTTTGAAAAATTACTTTTTGAAAAAGTAATTTTCGAAACAAGTACTCTCAAAAAAGCACTTTTAGAACAATTATTTTATAGTTATGAAAATTAGAAACTATAAACACTGAAGTCAAAACGCAGGTGAATCAAAACGAATCATATGAAACTAAATCTGCAAACAAATTGCACTTAGACCCTATTGTTCGCCGGTGCTTTAGTAAAATTAAACCAAAAATTTATTTCTCGCATATTCAAAGTTTCTGCAACAAAGTTAATCAAATTTTGTTTTGAGAGCAATAAGTTTCTGTATGTCAATGTAAAAAACTAATGTTGATTTCTTTTCTAAAAAAGAATGCTACATTTTTCGCACTTTTCAATGGAAAATGGCAACATTATGGCATTTGAAAATAGTGGAAATTGATCTACCATCTCTTATGAATTTGTGTTTTATTATAAAATTGCTCCTAATTGTGATTTTTTAGAATAAAAAGTAACAAAATGTTATTTTCCAGAAAAGAAATCGACATAATAGTTTGGTGGCAACATTCCAATAGTTCCTGTATAAAAAGGAAACACCGGCCTTGATGAATTTTAGGAGGCGGTAAAAAATGTATTTTATACCTGTATTATTTCCTAGATTCCATTCTAACAATATTTCTGTCTTGTATTGTATTTTTTGCTCTCATGCAACTAAAAAAACACCCGTTATATGCACCACACTTCATCGTATTGTTAAAACATCACACTTTTCTGATGCCAAATAGACCGCTGCCAGTAATATATCTACTATGTAACAAGAATTTTGATTTATTTTCAATTACAAATGAAATAAAAACTGCTAAATGTTATTTTTAACAATAAAATAGAAATAATAAATATTTTGTTATTTTCTTTGCATGCGAATCTACAAAATTGTTTTTAAATTGGCTAAACATTATTTACACAAAAATTTACTCATGTAGCTGATGTTGATTTTTCATCTAATTTAGCAAAAGATTAATTAAGCATGAAAAGAAAGAAAACAAACATTGTATTAAATGTTTACATACTCGTACACGTACATACATACAGGTTAAAGCAAAATTAATCTTATAATTTTTGTGCTGGATAATATTTTTACTAAAGTAAACAATAAAATGTTATCGGGAGTGATGGAACTCATTATCTAGATATGGACATTTTGGTGTCTGCTAAGTGGAAGACATGCTATCAGGGATAATAAAGACCCGAGTGCAGAGTACTCGGACTAGACGAAGAGATACTCCTGCTCTAAAACGAAGGCTAGAGAAAATTGCTACATAGCGTATGATATTTTCATCGACTTGGCAGCACTGTTTTTTTTTTTGCAACACTGTTTTTGGCAGCTCAGCTGTTTTCATGTAACATGTTAGTGTTGAGCATGTTCTGTTTGGCTTACAAATGAACAACGCCTGCGCATTATTGAATTCTATTATCGTAATGCATGATCGGTTAACAACGTGCATGGTGCTAAATATTTTATGAAAATGTTGCATGAAAAAATTTTAAATTAAATATATTTCAAACTCATTTTAAATTTTGTGAATACGTGGGTTAATACATAATTTACTTAATTAAATAATAACCCCGGTATTCATAATATTTAAAATGAGTTTGAAATGTATTTTAATCAAATTTTTCTATACAAAATTTTCTTAAAACAGATTTCAAATACGTTTTATTTTTTTATGAATACCGGGGTAATAATTTAGCTGGAAAACTAATCCAAAACTAAGTTATAATAGTGTTTTAACACTGAAAGCTAAAGCCAGGTTTTAGTGTTAGAAACATAAACAGCTGATTTTGCCTTCACACTGCACATTGGGGCTTTAATATACAGGCTGTATAATAAATTTTTGCAAAATAAATTAAATCGCTTATAGAAATGTAAGAATTTGTTGCTACACTTGTTCTCTATTTTCACAACATTTAATTGACAACCTGTGCAACAGAAGTTTTTGTTTGTAGGAAAAAAGAAAAAAGTTTTACAATAGAATTCTAAAATAGAAATTATTTTAAATTTTGTGAATGAATATTTAAAATTATGAAACTCCTTAAACAAAGTGAAGAACTTCTTTTAAATCAAGTTATTAAATATGAAAAATCTTAAGTATAAGTGGATTCTGAAAGTTGTGTTTATTAACATAAACAATATCAGCTGTTTCCTAAATATAACTTGGCAGCACTCAACTTAGCACAGCCAAAAACAAGCAAAAACAAGGTTGTATTTCATAAAACCTATTTAAAACCAATTCGAAAGTGGTTTTAAGTTGGTTTTAACAAAATCATTTTGTATGGTAACAGCAGGTTTTAACAAACGGTTTTAAGGTTAAAACCAGCATGTATTAAAACCATGTCAGTGTGAAAACACTACAAGGTTGTTGTCAAAGTTAGTCTGAAAAACATGGTGATTTCTTTTCGGAAAAAAATGTTACATTTTGTAACTGTTTTCCTAAGAAACTACAATTAAGCGCATTTTTAAAATAAAACAAATTTTTCCTAAGAGATGTTAGATTAATTTCTAATAAATTCACTATTTCGAATTGCGAAAAAAATTGCAAAATATGTAGCATTCTTTTTATAAAAAAAGGAATCAATATAAAAGACATTTGGTTATGCTGTTTTAGTTAAAAATAAAAATAAATGCCAATTAGTAAGTTAATAAATTGTTTATTAATTGAGGCTATTTTTCTTTATATTACAAAATTTGCTAAAACAAAAAGTTGTTTAAAAGGGACTTTAGAATTGCACAAAAATATATATTAAATTTTTGTATAAACAAAACTTTATGAAACTCTTATAATGAAAGGAAAACTAATCTCTAAACAGAGCACAACTTTTCAAGGAAACTCTTTTATGATTTCAGGCATTTGGGATTTTATTTCATTTTAATAATAAAACTCTATTTGATTTGCATTATTATTGAAAGTGTGCCGGAAATAGTTTAAACATGTAAAAATAAAAAAAAAAAACATTTTCTATACTGAAAGCATAGATATTTGAAGCTATAAAACTTACCTTAAAGTATGCTATTATATTTTCAGGTAAACCAACAAACTGTGAAATCCTTTAGGCATAAATAAATATACCTTTTTTAAAACTTTTTTTCTTTGTTTGCTAAGTTTTATTTAATGCGATTACAATAAATCATATTTTCAGGTATATGATGAATATTGATTTTGATATCAAATGGAATTGAAAAAGGTCCATGGTGTGGTGTATTAATTTGCTATTGTTTATTTTGAATTAAAAAAAAAACATTTGGCTTGTTAATAAATTAGAAGTGCTTTTAAATCACTTTTGCATAGTTTTAATACTTTATTATTTTTATTTTATTTGTAAAATATTATTATATATTTACTTTACTAACTGCCTCTATATACGAGTAGGATGGGGACAACAGTTGTTGTAGAATAGCAATACTGTCGAATCCGCTTTAGCGCAACACGCTTTACTGAAAAAAATCGGATTACTGAAAGCGATTCAATTCCCCGCACTGATTTTAAGCGTACCTACTCTTATTCACTTCGCTTTAGCGAAACAACGCTTTACTGAAAATATCGTATTACTGAAAACCAAAAGCAAGCCCACAACTACGTTTTGTAGGAAACTTACTTCGCTTTAGTGAAAAAATAAACAATGAAAAATTTATTTATTAGAAATCGATAGCATAACTTAAGGCTAAAAAAATTGTGCCTGTTTTGTCCGTTAAAAAATTAAATGGCAAAATGTAGTTGTCCTTTTCGCTCTTACGTACTTTATTGTATTTTTCTATTATATTGTCAATGCAAGTGGCTAGACATTTTCAAGGAATTCGTGAAAAATTTCAACAACAAAATTAATAATTCTATGAATATTTTTTTTAAATAAAATTTTTACCTTAAATTGACTTTAAAAAAATGTACAGATTTGATATAAAAAATATTGTTTTACAGTAAGCTTAACTGTAACAGCAAAATTTCAGTAATCCGAACTACGTTTTAGGGAAAAATCGGATAACTGAAAAAATTGGGTTTTGGTTATTTCCAGTAAAGCGGAGTCGACTGTATGTTGTAGACTCTAGTAATTTCCATACAAATAGAAACAAAAGAAACGAAATGATTAGATAGTAAATTTTACTATCGCCATTGATTTAAACAGTTTAGGCTACAACTGCAAAGTAAAATAAATTTCCTATTTTCCTATTAAAAAAAAAGACCAATATTTAGGTTTTTTTATGCCAATTGAAAGAAGTTGGGTTTCCAGAGGTCAACTAAAATTTTCTGATTGCCAGTAAAGCCCCGAAATAATATTATGGACATCAATTGGAAGTTGCCACCGGTACTGTCGTACTCAAAAGGTAGCAACCTCGAAATCAATACTGGTCATTTCTGCTAGTATGTGAATTATTTGTCCTATTCTAAATATTCCATTTTTATAATAATGAATTTTCATGAATGTTATAAAAATTTATTTATAATACATATTATTATATTCTGATATTTTTAAGCTTAAGGTCTCTTTATTTTAATTTAATTTTTAATTTCAATAGTTCGTCACTCCTTTGTGTGACTTCTTCAGGAAATTAATTATTTTATATAATAATAATTAAAAAGAGGTCAACAAACCAGAAGCATTTTTATTTATAATAAATTTTCATGAATATTATAAAAGTATTTTTGTCAACTTACCGTTCAGAAAGATTTCATATTTTCCACAGTTTAACACAATTCAGGCCAAATGTTTTAAGGGTTATTAAATTTAATAAATGGAAAACCTGCAAGAAAATAATATGGATTTATATAACACTGCTCAGCAAAAAATCATTTTTTGTCTCTCCTTTATATAAAACTATGTTGACTATATGGAAGTTTGATGCGCTAAACTCAAGTTCGTTTTCGGGTGTTTGCCATCTGGTCGGGATTTTTTTTTATAGGCATGGCAAATTTTTTTCACCCTAACTCGAAAACGAATCTTCCGCGTCTATAAAAAAATTCCGACTTGATGGGAAAAAACCGAAAACGGATTTGGATTTAGCGCATCAAAATCCATATAGTCCACATATTTATATTTAAAGGAGGATTTTGCTGCTGAGCAGTGTATTTGTTAAAATTTTAGGCCAAAATATATTTAAAATTTTAATAATACAAGGCTGGGGAAAAAAATGGTAGAAGAAATCGATTAAAAGCCAATACACAAACCATTGTCGATTTTAATATCTGATTTTTTCTTGATATTGATTAGACTTGTGTCCAACTAGCTCATTCGCTCAGTTTTGACAAGAACCTCTAATCAAACCCATTTAAATTACATAGGTTTGATTAAAGGTTCTTGTCAAAACTGAGCGAATGATCTAGTTGGACACAAGTCTAATATTGATGGAAATTCATCACATACCTGATCATTTTTAAGTAAATCCATATTAATCGATTGAGTCGAAATTTTTAAATATAATTCTCGTATTATGAAAACTTTAATTTGTCAGTATTATTATATTTTTAAAAATATTAATTACTATTGAAACTCCAACAACACAAAGAAATTTATTATTTAACTTGCAGCCTAATTTAAAAAATTAATAAAAAAAATTGTATAAAAATGTTGTAATAAATGAGATTTTTTTTTATAAATTAGGCCTTTAGTATTTAAATAATAACATAAGTTACATATCTTAATATTTATTACAAAAATTTAATAAATTTGCAGCAGGACAGAACAGTTTCCTAGTTGTTGCCAGCAAATGTGAAAAGATATAAAATTCATATAATCCTTAAAAAAAAAACATGATATAAAATAAAGTTAAGCGTTTAGATTTCCTTGCATGATCCTTAAAATTATTTAACAGATTTTAATATTAATGACAAACTATATAGAAGACTTATAACATAAACTATAAATTAATGTGCAAAATTAAACATTTATTTGTCTATGTAAATATTGTACAAAATATAAATTTAAAAAAAGATATATAAATATATTTAATGAAACATAAATAATATTTAATTTCCAAATTGTTTTCTATACTTTAACACACTGTAATTAAAAACCACCTGTTCTTTTTAAGCGCAACCGAGCTAATTGTTAAACATTAATTCAAAGAATATACAGATATTATTTTTAATTATTTCTAAGGCTGTAAATAATTTATAAATTGTACAAAAACCAACTACTAAACAAACAACTGGTATGAAATAATTAAATTTGTTAAATGAAATTTAATATTTGTATAAATTTAAAAAAAAATGTGTTTTCAAAAATTCAATAAATAAATTCTATATAAAATTAAATTAAACAGGAAAATAATTGTTTTGCTCTTTAGGATTGTCCAGGCACCGCAGGGTAGAAGGCAGCTCCTACCTGCGTCTTTAAAGTACGAGGCAATTTTTATACACCTAAACAGTTTCACAGCTAAGCGAGGTCTGTTCAAAAAGTAAAGCGCATTTTAATAATTTTCGTAAGCAAAGTACACAGCTATACGAGGTCTGTTCAAAAAGTAAATCGAATATTCAAATTTCGTTGACAAACTACACAACTATACGAGGTCTGTTCAAAAAAGCAAAACTCATTTTCAAATATTGTGGACAAAATACACAACTATACGAGGTCTGTTCAATAAGTAAATCGAATTTTAAAATTCTCGTAAGCAAAGCACACAGCTATGCCATATCTGTTCAAAAAGTAAAGCGCATTTTAATATTTTCGTAAACAAAGTACACAGCTATACGAGGTCTGTTCAAAAAGTAAAGCGAATCTTCAAATGTCGTTGACAAACTACACAACTATACCAGGTCTGTTCCAAAATTAAAGCAAATTCTCAAATATTGTAGGCAAACTACGCAAATACATATACGAGGTCTGTTCAAAAAAATTTTTTTTTTTTTATTTCGTGTGCAAAGTACACAAATATACGAGGTCTATCCAAAAGATAAAGCGAATTTTCAAATCTCGTGGGCGATATACACATCTATACGAGGTCTGTTTAAGAAATAAAGCGTATATCCAAATTCAAATTTCAAATTTCCGTAAGCAAAATTCACAGCTATACGACGTCTGTTTAAAAAGTAAAGCGAACTTGCAAACTTCGTTGACAAAATACGAGATCTGTTCCAAAAGTAACGTGAATTTTCGGTGTTCAAACATACAACTAATTAAGTTCATCGCAATTAATGCAGTTATTGAGCTCAATTAACCATATAAAATTTTTATATAAGTGATTGCTCAATTAACACTGAATTGCTATAAAATTGAGTAAAATTACAAATGCAGCGCTGCTAAAAGTTATGGTTAGTGAGCAAAACACAAATCACTGATCAACGTTAGTTGAGACGTAGCACCTAAATTGTAGAAAAACTAAAAAAAGTTCCATAAACAATATAAGTCAAACCATGTTGATGTTAAGTTGTTCATATTAAATTTATTACTAATTAAAAAAAATAAAAAAATATAAAAACCAAGAAGTCCCAAATTTTAATTTGAGGTCGTCATTAATTGCCATACGTTAATTGAAGTGACTAAATTTTGCATATGTGACCAGGAAGATAATCGTGGCAATTAAGTGAATATTGACTCTATTAAAAAGGCATGTCTGAACACAATGTAAAGTGATTTATACAATTAGCGCCTAGGCGTTTTGTATATTCATCAATTTTCTGTTGACGAAAAATAGGTAAAAATATCTTCATAAAATTTTATATAAAAAAATTTAATTAATTACTCGAAAGCCCTTGAACTATTGACAGCGGCACACGATGATGGTACAGTGATGCAAACAAATGTTCACAAGTAGTACAAACTGCTCAAAGTGGGTCAGGAAGATGTGAATGACGATGTACTTGACAATGACGTCACAGCACATCAATTAGTCGATGAAAATATTGAGAAGGCGACGAGGCTTTTTATAGAGAATCTGATGCAGTCATATCGGCTGGATCCTTGTCAAGAAATTTTTTCTGAAATTTCGAGCACAGTGAGTGTGACCGCGGAGGTCGTTTCAAAATTGCTGAATTTTGACCAAAAACTGTAGCGTCCTTCGAAAACAAGTATTCTGCTCTTAGAAATTTTAATTGATGCTGATTTTTCCTTGTACTTTGAAATATTTTTTTTATTATGAACAGCATTCTCTTTATTTTAATTAAACTCCAAAAATTTTGTAATTCAGAAACACATGATAGATATTCCACGACACAAAGGAAAGTCAAGTCATTAATTTTGTAAGCTTGGCTTCGTTACAATTGCTTGAAAAAATGAGACATGAAGAAAAATAATCAACAGGGGTATTAAATAACAAGGGTTTTACTATTGTGTATGGTACAATTCTCGTATGCAATTTCCTATTAAAATTTTTATAAATAAAAACTGTTGAATATGATAAACTGAGCCATTTTATAAAAGGTGACAAACAAATATGTGTACTGCTGATGAAAGTGTAGCGGCCTTCGAAAACAGCTGATCTGCTCCGTTGTGTATAGTGAATAATTTAAACTGATATTGACTTCCCTTTGTGCCTGGGAATATTTAACATGTGTTTTTGAATTTTAAAAATAAAAATTCGACTAATTAGTTTATTAATCTTAATTCAATATAATAAAGCTATTAACGGTTTAGAAGTCTAAAGTTCCGCTATCGATTCCACGCTCCGTCATGAATATGGTGTCGAAATTATGCGTTCCCCACTACAGCACTCTTCTTTGCCAGCACTGTGAAAAAACTTCAGTGGTGGTGAAGTAAGAACCTCACTTTTCTACATGTAACCTCTCATTTACATCTTGTGTCTGTTCTATCTGTCCGACTGTAATTACCTCTCATCCACAATTCTTTAGCCACAATTAAATAATTTTAATTTTCACCTAAACCATAAATTAACTTAAAGAAGCTTAATAACAACTAGCCGTAATGAATAGCCTAATTAGGCTTCTTAAATAAATTATTTCTACTCGTTTCTAAAACAATAAATTTTCTTTAAGTCTGGGTTCTATTGCCAAAAGCACACATTTCATTGTATTAATGCTTGTTATTAATATATCATGTTTTAATTGGAATCTCTTACTTAATTTAGTTGCAGCAAAAATTAAAAAAAAAAACAAACTAATAAATTAAATAATTAGAACTATTAAATTGGTGAATAATTGAAAACATTTTTCAACACTCACTCTAATCGTAATCAAAGGAAAAAATACAGCAAAAAAAAAACAGTGGACATCTTTAAGAGAAATTCAGCAAGAAGTGGCTAAACTGAAAATTTCGACAAACGAACTTATAAATACTTGGCAAATAACCGAAAACCACTTTAAATTTTCTTCAAATGAATGCATGTGCAAAGATGTTGTACAGTATGCCTTTTTATACCCTACAAAAGAGAATTAGAGGGCAAATTCACCTTGTCATTCCGCGTGTAACGCAGTGAAATATCTCTCCAAGATCCCATAAAGTATATATAAATCATGCTGATCAGTAATAAGATCTAAGATGATCTAGCAAAGCCCACACGTTGATCTGTGCAAAACACTATATAGTCTATTTTAGAACCCCACCCCTTTAATTGGGCGTCGAAATGGAGAATATATTCACTTTGTCATGCCTTTTGTAACGCAGTGAAACATCCATCTGAGACCCCATAAAGTATATGTATATATATTCTTGATCAGTGATCAAATCTAAGACGAACGTCCATCTGTGGGAATCACGATTCGGTCTAAACGAAAGAGCTAGACTCTTCAAATTTTTTTATAAATATAACCTGAAGGATAGCACAGGTCAAGTTCGTAAATGGTCTGAATCGGGCCAGAGGGAAAAAGGTTCCCCTAAGAAGAACTAAACCGACCTCTAGAGACCAACATAATTTTTAAAGTTTTTTTATTAAGCAAGTGATATATTTTCATGTCAAAGAAAGTCCCACGCGTTAAACTTGGAGCCATACAATAATAAAAAAATTATTTTTGGATCCCGCCCCTTTTAGTGGGCGTTATTATATGCAAAAATAGTGAAAAAATAAATTTTTTTAAGCTTTATTGACGAAGCTCTGGTACTCCTCTGCCCTACCCCTACTCACCCTTTGTCACCTAAATCACCTGATCAAAAAAATTAATAAATAAATAAAAATAAATTTTACATTTAATTATCCCAAACATTTATTTTTAGAGTTTTATGGCATTTAAGGTGAAATGTCTCCCTCGCGGCCATTGCCAGAGAAACCCCGACAAAATACACTTTTAATACCCTCCAAAATGAATTGGACTCCATAAAGTATATATTTTAAAAAATTTTTTTTTTATCTTGGACCAGCACTCAGGGGATGACCCCTATATATGCAATGCATTGCGCCAGAACTGAAAACGAGGGGATAGTATTGAGGGGACAGATTAGGAAAGATGAGAAGATAGACAGTTGTTTTTGTAGCTATTTCAACCTTTTACTTCGCCGGCTAATTTTTGCTACAGGGCCGACGAAGGTGCGTGCTGTTACTCTGCTTTTAGTACATGATAGTGTCAGTCGCTGCCAATTATGTTCAGTGACCAGTGACTATGCCTCCATCATTGAAACAGGCTGGCAACAACTAAAACAACCACGCACTAATGCTGTTCAGAAGAATTCAACACAATATTTCATGACTCAGCACGGGGTTGAAGTCAGGAGCCTCCGCTTCATAGTCTCGTGTTCTACTACTTCAGCCAACAGCAACCACAGTCAGTGATGAAGTCTAAAACGATCTAGCAATGCCCATAGGTCCGTCTATGGAAAACATGATATAGTGTATTTTTGAACGCCACCCCCTTTAGTGGGTGTCGACATATGATATTATATGCAAAAATAGTGTAAATATTGAACAATTTTTATTCCTTAAGCCTATAAGAAGCTGAGATGTTGTCTGATCATGCAGAGGTGAAAAGTCTCGCCCACGGCCCTTCCCGGAATGATTCTGGCAAAATAGAGATTTAAAATTGGGTACAGAGATGTCTTAAAGGAAATCTGTTCCACCAAGTAAAACATTTTAAATTTACTTACTAAATATTTGTAGATTCGACCCGGTCGAATATAACGTTTTTATTTATTGTATGTTGATATTTATACAGAAATTGCTTTTTATGGTGACGGGAAGGTGTTTCAGTCGTGTTCCTCCCAACACATTGGAAACGATCGTATTAAAACAAAATTTTTTTCTTGTTTTTATACCCTCCACAAAAGAATTTGGAGGGTATATTCACTTTGTCATTCCGTTTGTAACGCATCGAAATATCCATCTCAGACCCCATAAAGTATATATATTCTTGATCAGTGATGAAATCTAAGACGAACTGAGCATGTCCGTCCGTCCGTCCGTCCGTCCGTCTGTGGAAATCACGATTCAGTCCAAACGAAAAGAGCTAGACTCTTGAAATTTGGCATAAATATATTTTAAAACTTAGAGCAGGTTAAGTTCGAAGATGGGCTAAATCGGGCAAGAGGGAAAAAAGTTCCCCTAAGAAGAACTAAACCAACCCAGAAAAAACAACATAATTTTTAAAGTTTTTTGGTTATTTTGTTAAGCAAATGATATATTTTTATGTCAAATATGGTCCAACGCCTTGAAATTAGAGCCATTAAATAAAATAAAAATATTTTTTGACCCCGCCCACTTCAGTGGGCGTTATTATAGGCAAAAATAGCATACAAATTTAAGAAATTGTTTTACTTAAGCCTACATTCCTTAAAAATAACACTTTTAACCTTTAATGACGAAGCTGAGACGAAACCTGGTACTACTCTGCCCTACCCCCTCCTTCCCCTTCGCCACCTAAATGACCCTACCAAAAAAAATTTTTTTTTTTAATTTTGTATATGTAATCATCCCAAGCATTTATCTTTAGAGTTTTATGACTGCCTGTTGCTGCCCTACCCCCTCCTCCCCCTTTGCCCGCTAAATGACCCTATCAAAAAAAAAAGAAATTTTAATTTTGTATATAATTATCCCAAGCATTTATTTTTAGAGTTTAATGACATAGGTGAAATGTTTCCCCCACAGCCCTTGCCAGAGCGACCCCCCCAAAATACAGTTTTTATAGCCTCCAAAGAGAATTGTGATGAAGTCTAAGACGGTCTAGCAATGCCCATACGTTCGTCTGTGGAAAACATGATATTGCATATTTTTGAACCCCGCCCCCTTTAGTGGGCGTTGACGTACGATATTATATAAAGGAACTCTGTGCCACCAAGTTAAACATTTCAAATTCACTTACTAAATATTTGGAGGGTATTTAAGATTCGACCCGGTCGAATATAACGTTTTTACTTGTTTTAAGTCAAATATAATAAAAATGTAAATTGTTAATTTGTAAATTTAAATTTTAATAAGAATAAAGGTCGAATATAACGTTCTTACTTGTGAAGGCAAGAAATCACTGCTTTAAAAACTATCACTCGTACTGAAAGACATTTTATTTGCCCACCGTACAATGAAGAAGACACAATTGAGCAATTTCGATTATCATAGAAAACAGCAAATGAAGTAGAGTGTGTTCTGATTAATTGCTACATGAGCAGACAACGACAAGAAAATAATCTACAAAATGTACAATAGACCAGCGATAGTATCTCGACAGAAAATTGTATGTCTAATAATTTAAAAGTACTGCTGCGACGACTACTGAAAATTAGCTCTCAGTTATTAAGCCGGCAATAGTCGACTATGTTTTCCAAGGACGAATGAACGGACTTGACTAGATCGTCTTAGATTTCACAACTGATCAAGAATACACATATATATATATATATATATATATATATATATATATATATATATATATATTTTTATGGGGTCTTAGAGGCAATTCTTTTGGAGGATATGAAAAGGGCAAGTTATTGGTTTTAAACGGTTTGACACAAATTGAATTTTCACTAGATCTCGACTTTTAAACTGTTTGAACAAAAAGTTTTATCATACTTAAGACTTGTTGTGAATTGGAACCGACTCGTACCGATAAATTTCGAAATATCTTTAAAAAAAAAGTTACAAAAAATTAATAAAAAAAATTTTTTTTTTGATGTGTTAACATCTATACGCGCGCCTCTAGGGCAGTAAACTATCAGTTTCAATACATACGCAAGTGTAAGTGTAAGAGTTTGTGTGTTCGTTGCTTGGCAGTCGGTATTGAAAGTGATTATTGAGCGATTTTCATATAATTTTCCAACGCGATTTTCTCCGGAAAATCATAGCCGATTTTATTAATTTTTGGATTAAAACGCTAGTGCGGGTTTCGACGAAGAGTTTAGGCCAAAAATTAAGACGATCCGATATCGGCGAGCGGAGATTTAAGTGTTTTAATTCGGAGTATTAATTTGGAGTAATATTAAAAAATTGTTTTATGTTGATCTTCGGTTTTGTCTTATGCATAGCAAAGAGAATAGTGACGTGGTTATACGTACATATATAAAAATGAGATAGCAAGACAGTAACGTATGTAGCTTATGTACAAACATAACAATGTATGTATGTACATTTGTCTGTTGCTTTGCATTCTCTTTGTTTTTTGTGGGTTTAATATAAAATAAATAAACAAAATGGTGTTAACACATCGCCCGTGAGTTCGAACACTCATTGATTGACTCACTGATAGTTTACTGCGCTAGAGGCGCGCGTATAGATGTTAACACATCAATAAATTTGTAAATTTATTAAATAATTAATTTAAAAACGATATCCTATAATAACAGATTTTGTGCATAGACGACCACCAAAGGGTTAAGAGGCAAAAGGATTTAACAAAACAACGTTTAAAAAGTAATAAAACTATAGGTTAGGTTAAGTTGAAGAGAGCGGCATAAGCCATCCCAATCCATTCCGGATTACACCTAGGCCTCATGGGCCTGTTGTGCGCTCTACAATAAAGAGTCTCCATTCTACTGTAGAATAAAACTATAAGAATCATCAAATATAGTGAGTGACCTATAGAAGTCTAAACTGCGTTGTAAATTTCAAATACGAATACCAAATACAACCAGCATTTACGATTTACAAAAACAAAATAAAATTGTTTTATGGTCGCAAGCCAACCAAAAGAACAGATATTGTCTACTGTAGCGAACAGGACAAGATTACAAATGACTTTCTATTTAAAAGCACTCTAAAACCATAAGCCAACCATCAATTGTTTTTAAATTGCCAGGGAATTCATTGTCTAAGTTGTTGGCCAGGCTAAAGCAAACAAAGCGGCAACAAACTACACAAACACAGACAAGACACGTGGCCGTAACAACAGGCCATAACATCTGCTTTCATTAGACAATGAATAAACGGAAATTCAACATCTTTGCTGTGCACAACGACACACCGAACAGTTGTGCTTTTTTTAAGCCGCACTGGCTTTGCTGCAAGATATTGGGAATTAGTTTGGTTATTAGTAATGGCCATCACGGCTACATGCTCTATAGCGTTGTATTAAATATAATGGTGACCATTTGTTATCCACTACATTTGGCTTTGGAACTCTTTCGCAGCGACTCGATGGCCGATAATATTAAAAATCTGTCTGTTTGTGTCACTTGTGTGGCGTGTAGCATGAAATTCATTATTTATGCTACCAAAAGGACAGCGATACGGGAGTTTGAGATGTTACTGACGTGTATGGACGCACGGATTACTAAAGCGACGGAAAGGAATTATTTCAAACGACTGAGGAATCGTTTGCGTAATATTGTAATTGTGTTCTTGAGTTTCTATTTGTCGGTGGGCATCACAGCCGAACTGTCATTTGTATTTCGTGAGACGAGGAGTCTATTGTATCCGGCCTGGTTTCCATTCAACTGGTTGGAATCCAGCAGCTTATTTATTTTGGCAAATCTTTATCAAATCGTTGGCATATTCTTTTTATTGCTACAAAATTATTTAAGTGATACTTTTCCGCCCATGGCATTGTGTGTGCTATCCGGCCACATAGAAATACTATCGATTAGGGTGGCCGATATGGGATATGATGACAAGACAGTGGAAGAAAATGAAGAGGAATTGAATCGTTGTGTGGAGGATCAGCAGAAACTATACGAGTAAGTGGCATTTTATTGTTTTAAATAGATTTTTAAATTGAAAGAAAAAATAAATAAAATAAAATAAGTAAAAGTGCTATTCGGCTGTGCCGAATCTTAAATGCCCTTCTCACATGTAATTATTCTTTCTTTCTTTCTTGCCAAAACAGAAAGTATGTTTAATTACAAAATCAAAATGATGTAATCGTTTACTTTTACTGAAAAAAACCAAAATTGGGAACTTATTTGGTTACTTTTATGTACCAAAAATTTCGATTTTCCAACCCTGGAACCGAATTTATAATTTTTTGATACTATAGTTTAATTTTTTCTGAAATATCTAATAGGTTTAATTCACCAAAAGCACAAAATTTGGAATTTATGTATGTACTATTATGTACGAAAAATATTCCGATTTTCCAACTCTGGAAGCGAATTTTTATTTTTTTACCAATGCAATTCTTAGTGAGGTGTAACATAGTTTTACTTGACAAAAAAAATTTAAATTTTTAAACTTTTTGGTCACTTTCATGTACCGTAACATTTTTTCATTTGTCCAACCCTGGAGTCGAAATTTTGATTTTTTAAGATTTTAATACCAATTTTGTTCTTGCTGAATTATAAAACAGCTTTAATTAGCAAAAAAAAAACAACGTCAATTGCCGTTTTGGTTACTTTTATGTAGAATAAATATTTCAATTTCCCAACCCTGGAACCGAAATTTAAATATTTTTTACCAATGCAACTCTTGATGAGGCATGAAATAGTTGTATTTAAGAAAACCTTAATATTTGTAACCATTTTGGTCATTTTTATGTACCAAAAAATATTGCAGTTATCCAACTCTGGAATCTAAATTTTGATTTTTTTTTTTATTTTTGATAGCAATTTTGTTTTTCCTGAACTAAAAAATAGTTTTAATTAGTAAAAAATCGACGTTAGTTGCCTTTTTGGTTACTTTTATGTACAAAAAACTATTATCAATTTCCCAACCCTGGAAGCGAAATTTTAATTTTTAAAATTTTTTTTATCAATGCAAATCTTTATGAGGTATAAGGTAGTTTGTTTAAGAAAAACTCAAATTTTGCAACCATTTTGGTTTTTACATGTACTACAAAATATTGCATGTACCAAAAAAAACTTTAATTTTTCCATCCCTGGAAACGAAATTTTAATTTTTCGTTTTTTTTTCATCAGTGCAACGCTTCATGAGGTATAAAGTAATTTTTTTAAAGAAAAATTTCAAATTTTTAACCATTTTGGTCACTTTCATGTACCATAACATATTGCACTTGTCCATCCCTGGATTCGAAATTTTATTTTTGAAGTTTTGATACCAATTTTGTTCTTCCTAAATTATAAGACAGGTTTAGTTAGCAAAAAAAAACAACATCAGTTGCCTGTTTGATTACTTTCACGTATAAAAATATATGCAATTTCCCACCCCTGCAAGCGAAATTTTAATTTAAAAAAATTTTTTTTTCCCAGTGCAAATCTTCATGACGTATAAAGAGGTTTTGTTAAAGAAAAACTTGAAATTTTTAACAATTTTAGTTACTACATGTACTACAAAATACGGAATGGGCCGAAAAAAAATTTTTAATTTCCCATCCCTGGAATTTTTTTTTAGTTTTAATAGACCATTGAGGCTCCCCAAAGCACGAAATATGTTTAATTTACAAACATTAAAAAAAATAATTGAGTTCCCAGCTCTGGAACCGTACTTCGGATCTTTCTGAATTTCAATACCACTCTATTTAAGCTTATTGCCAATCCAACGGTCCAAGAACGAAGTCTCTAGCTCTTCTGGTGGCTTGGGAAACCCTTACAGACAGACGGACATCGCTCAATCGTCATCGCTATTCATAAGGATCCAGAATATATATACTTTAGGGGTCCCATATTGATATCGAAGAAATTACAAACGGAATGACAAACCCTTTATTAAACCCTTTCACTTTTTTGTGAAGGGTATAATAAATGCTTGCCACATTTGCATTTTCACTGGCCAACCTAAATGCAGAATCAATTCTGCTTTCAAACGAAATTAAATTCTGTTACGGTACGGCTGCGTATGATTAATATTTGTTTGTATGGATTCGTATTACTCATACGTCTTAAACATACTCGTATATTTAGAAACGAAAACGTCCCATATTTTCGCTTCATGCGTACAAATTTTAACATACGCGCAAAAGTTTCACTTCACAATAATAAAAAAAGATACTTCGTTGCTGGTTTGTGTGGCATCTTAAGCTGCGCACATTTAGACGACATCGTGCTACCTGGCTACAAGACCACAATTCCTATTGGCTGCAATTGGCGTCATGTAGCCCGATTCTCAATTTTTCAATAAAAACGCAAGACAGCAAGAAAAAAAAATTATAATTATGATCTAATAAAAATAATCTTATCTTCCAGACTTTACAGCAACATCGAAAACATCATATCCTGGCCGATTTTCATACAATTCTGTGTCAGCGCTACAAATGTTTGCCTTGCCCTATCGGCTCTAATATTTTTTGCCTCCGAACCACTTGACATTCTATATTATTTCTATTATTCGCTATCGATGTTATTGCAAATGTTTCCCACATGCTATTACGGCAGCACCTTTCAACATCATTTCGATCATTTGTATCGTTCAATATATGCCAGCAATTGGATGGAACAATCGATGAAATATAAAAAGCATATGATCCTGTTTACCGAGAGATCACTGAAGCAGAATGTTGCACTTGCTGGTGGCATGGTGCGCATACATTTGGATACATTCTTTTCAACCTGCCGGGGAGCATACTCACTGATGGCCGTGGTAACAACAGTGAAATAAATTAAATGTTATTTAAAAAACATATTAAGTAAAATTTGTTGGAACTGCAATACGATATGGTAAAATTAAAAATAAAATTGTTCATATTAAAAATAAAATTACACAGCCGGGCAGAACAGCTGTTTTCGAAGGCCGCTACACTTTCGTCACCAATACTCAAGTGTATTTCTGTTTGCCACCTTTTATTGCTTGATGTAGTTGAATGGGATAACAGTTTGTGTTGAAAAAAAAAATTATATGGGAAAATACTTTACGAGAACAGTTTAATTATTCTTTTCATATCCCATTTTTCTCAATTTATTTTTTTTTTTTTTTTTCAACTTTTTTCTACTCTTAGCACCTTTACCTCTGTGCTTTTAAATGTTTCAATTGCGTTTTACACAAATACTACAAGGAAACTATAAAAGTGTTTTATTTGTTTATTTCACGAGATCCGGTATAAATAATATAGAAATTGCCATCAGAATGAAAAACGATTGCAGGACACTTGCAGTTACCAGTTGATGGTACAACAAAAAAAAAATGCAACAGAAGAAAAATGTTAACGATTAAATATTTCCGACATAAACCAATACACAAACGCACTACGTTCTCTACAGTTTTTATGCTTGGAAGTATCAATACTACCCAGTGAACATTTTTTCATTGCCTAGTCCACATGCCAGAAAATTTTCGCCAATTTTACTAGACAGCCAAACGTGTTTTCTAAAATACACTTTGACATCTGAAGAAAATAAGCAGCAACTTTCTGGTACACCATTTTTAAAATATGGTTCAATTGATACTTAAGAAGTAATCAAATTGTCAAGGGGGAATTTATCACACGAGTCGGCATATCAATTTTATATTCAACAAGTAAAAACGTTATATTCGACCGGGTTGAATCTTAAATACCCTCCAAATATTTAGTAAGTAAATTTAAAATGCTTAACCTGGTGGCGCACAGTTCCTTTCAGACATCTCTATGCCCAATTTTAAATCTCTATTTTGACGGAGTCATTCGGGGAAGGTGCGTGGTTAAATAGTTGATATTCCTATAAATAAAAATAAAAACTAGCACCACTTGCAAAAGTGGAAAAATTGAACAAAGAACGCTGAGGAGATGGCGTAGCGGCCTCGAAATCAGTACTGATCCGTTCTGCTGGTTTGATGATTATTGAAAAATATTCTTAATATTCCAATCTTAATATAAAAAAATAATAAATAGAATTTGAACAAATTCATTAATTAATAAAATAATAAAAAATCATTTGCAGTCATGCAGATTCGAACCTAAGCCCGTTGAAAAAATTAACAATATAAATTAAGTATTTTGCAACTGCCTACAAATTGGTTTAAATCTAATGCAGATATCAACCAAACAAAAAAACCAAATATTTTGAATTTCATTTTCATTTTAAGTCATGAAATGTGCTTGAATTTTTATTTAAAATCAGTATCAACGTTGCAAAAAGATATCTTTTTTATTATTTTTTTAATAAAAAATTGATTGAAACTTAACTATTTATAAATGAATTAATAAAAAAGTGTTTTAAATAATTAAAATTAAACTGACTACAAATTGGTTGAAAAATAAGTAATTAGTAATCAATTAAAAAGTCATGCAGAGATGGCCAATTGACTATCGCCTATGACATGCATATGTTAATATAATGAGTCGACGACAAGGAAATAAGTCACTTTATACACTAGTTGTGCTTATTTAAAAACCAGTTTTAAGTTACTTAAAAATGTGTTTGACTTCCTACGGGATAAATGAAAATGATGAATTTTGCAATTTATTAAAACGATTCTTGTTATATAAAATAATATTTATTTAAGAAACAATTTATAGAAGTAAATTTTTTTACTACATTGAATAAAAGTTTAAATGGGAAATGAAAGAAAAAACTAAGGTATATATGTATGTATATAAATTTATATAAAATTAAAATTCACAATGCAAAGTGTGATTTCCAATACTCCGCCTCAATGTGAATATTTTTTTTTTTTTTTACTAATACATACATAAGATCAATTTAGTTTTAATATATTAATGAAACTACTGTGTTTAACTTTCGGTAAGTTCTTTGTTAGTATGTCTGCTACCATATCTGCTGTTGGACAATATTTTAGCTCCACCTCTTTGTTTTTCACTAGTTCCCTGGTGTGATGAAATCTGATATCTATATGTTTGCTTCTTTTGTGTAGAATAGGGTTTTCGGCCAATTTTTGAGCACCTTGGTTGTCTATATATAATTTGACAGGATCTTCTCCATATGAATCTACCTCCATTAAAAGACGTTTTAAGTAAACAGCTTCCTTTGCAGCGTCTGAAGCTGCCATATATTCAGCCTCTGTACTGCTTAATGCTACTGAGGACTGCTTTCTCGACTCCCAAGTAATGGGACAACCATTGTAATAAAATACAAATCCTGTGTAGGATTTTCTATTTGAAGCATCTCCGCCCCAATCAGCATCTACATATCCTTCAAGTCCGGTATCATTTGATTCATAAATTAATTTAAAAGTTTTCGTACCACTTAAATATCTTAAAATGTGCTTTAGCTTTGTCATGTGTTCTACATGAGGATCAGAATTACGTTGGGCCATCTTGCAAACAGAGTGCAAGATATCTGGTCTAGTAGTTATTGCCAAATACATTAGTGTACCAATAAGCGATTGATATTCTTGTAGATCATTTTTGTCACAATTTCCATTGCAATGTACTTGATATCCAGCTTCTAAAGGCACCGTGACCGATTTGCAATTTTCCATACCATATTGCTGTAAAATATCTTGTATATATTGAATCTGGCTTAACTGTATTGAACCTGTATCTCCATTACGTTTTATTTCCATTCCTAAGAAATGATTCAATACGCCTTTATCTTTTACTTCAAAATTTTCTGCAATTTCTCTTTTGACCTTTTGAACAACTTCTATGTTACTGCACGCAACAATTAAATCGTCTACATATACTGCAATCAATATCAGATCACCCTTCTTTGTAGCCTTGTATAAACATGGTTCGTTTTTGCATGGAACAAAATCTAATTTTCGCAAAACACGATCAAGTTTGGAGTTCCATTCTTTTCCACTTTGCTTCAAACCATAAATTGCCTTATGTAGATGTAAAACTTTTGTTGGATATTTTTCATTTAAAAAATGTTTCGGTTGTTTCAAGTACACTTCATCATTTAGAGTGCTGTTTAAGTAAGCCGTACATATGTCCATTTGATGTAAATGCATTTTATTTTTCACAGCCAACGCTAAAAGCAATCTTATTGATGAATATCTTATAACTGGAGAAAACGTTTCTTTGAAATCTATTCCAAATCTTTGATTGCAACCTTTAGCTACTAATCGTGCCTTATATCGATCAATATTTCCATTTACATCTCGCTTTAAAGCAAAAACCCATTTACACGGTATAGCTTTTTTACCTTCAGGTAGGTCCGTTAATGTCCACGTTTGGTTTTTCTTCAAAGCAATCAATTCTTCCTCCATAGCTTTCTTCCAAAATTGTTTAGCTTCACTTGAAAAAGCTTCTTCAACTGTTTGTGGAACGATGTCATTCACTGCTGTACATAAATTATTCTCAGATTGAATAATATTATATTGTTTTTTCGGTCTGCCTCTCATACCATTTCGAACTATTTTTGGCCTTCCTGGCCCAATAGTAGATTTTTTCTTTTCATCTTGACTATCGGAACCACTATCTGCAGTATCAAAACTTTCATCATGGCCAACTAAATCTGCAGAAGGACAGGAATTATTATAATATTCATCTTCAATGGAATCTTGATTATCAGAACATTCAGAATATTGATTATTTCTATCAACTACCTCTCCCCCATAATCATTATTATCGGGATATAATGTTAAATAGTCATCTGCTTTGCGGTCGTTTTTAATCTCTTTAGCATTTCTATCTGCATTGAACATATTTTCATCAAATATAACATTACGTTGTTCTACAATACTACGTGTACTTGTATTAAAAAGACGATACGCTTTTGACGTACTTGAATATCCAACCATTATGTATGAGGTACCTTTGGCTTCAAACTTACTGGGAGTAGTTCCAGATTTGTTTAAGCTAACAGCATATGCACCAAATGTTTTAAAATGTTGAACATGTGGTTTTCTACCGAACCATATTTCATGCGGTGTTTTGTTTTTTAATTGCTTCGATGGGCATCTATTTCTGATGTAAGCTGCAGTATTTATAGCTTCCGCCCACAAGCTTTCATAAACGCTAGCATGTACCATCATTGACCTAGCCATTTCAATAAGCGTACGGTTAGCTCTTTCTGCTACACCATTCTGTTGAGGGGAATAAGGAACTGTTAACTGCCTACTAATACCTTCCGCGGACAAGAACGAATCAAACTGTGAGTTTACGTACTCTCGGCCATTGTCTGAACGAAATGCTTTTATTTTGTTACCTGTTTCATTCTCAACATATTTTTTGAACATTTTAAATTTTTCAAAAACTTCATTTTTTCGTTTAATAAAATAGACAAAAATTCTTCTTGATTTGTCATCAATGAATGTCACGAAGTATTTTGCTCCGCCTACAGAATGTACTCTAAACGGCCCGCAAACATCTGAATGAACTACTTCCAGTAATTCATTAGATTTTGTAAGACTTTCTTTAGGAAATGGCAAAACATGTATTTTACTCAACATACATGTTTTACATTTAATAGAACTATCGACTTTATTGACATTCATTCCAATCACCATTCTTTCTTTGCTTAAGTCATGCAGACTTCTGAAGTTTAAGTGACCATATCTATTGTGCCAAATTTCATCTTTGTTATTTGCAAAACAAACTTTTTGAGTTACATGATCGCTAATAGTAACAAACATATTTTGTTTGCGATGTGCTTTCAATACAATTTCACCATCTGCTCTTTTTACAACTGCTCCCTGGCTAGTAAAAACTACAATTAAACCGCAGTCAACGGCTTTATTAACGGAAATGAAATTCGCTTGTAACTCCGACGAAAACAAAACATTTTGCAGCAAAATTTTAAAATTATTGTTATAAATCACAATGTCACCTTTTCCGCTGGCATTAATAAATTTGTTGCCAGCTAATGCAATAACTTCATGATGGTCTTGAAAATTTATAAACATACCTTTGTTATTGCACATATGCGATGTGGCTCCACTATCAACGTACCAATTCTGAAAATCTAATGACCCTGTATCCGCTGAAGCTAACATCGTCATTGCTTGGGATTTGTTGTTCTTTTGGTTTTTTTCACATGTATTAGCGTAATGTCCAACCACACCACACGAAAAACACTTTCCTTTCAAATTCTTTTGTTTCCAATTTTTCTTTTTATATGATTGCGTGGATTTTGCAATTAATGCTTGTTGTGTTGAACTTGATATTGCATTATCGTTGTTAACCTTTTCTTTTCGACGCTTACCTTCTTCAAGCAGTTTTTGTTTCAACAGTACGAATGTCGGCAATTCATCTCTTGTTTCCATTGCAATTACAAAATTATCAAAATTATTTGGCAAACTAGATAATAGCATTATGACCAACAGCTCATCTTGAATTTCAATACCAATTTCTTTTAATTTTTCAGCAACATCAGAAAATTCATTCAAATGATGTGACACATCTCCATCTTCAAGCATTGACAAATTTACCAACCTCTTATATAACGAAACCTTTTGTAATGGTCCCTTTGGCATGTATACTTGTTGTAATCTTATCCAGGCTTCATTTGAAGACTTGCAGTTCTTTATGTACAGCAATTGCGTTGATTTTACACCCAAATAAATAGAAGCAAGTGCCTTCTCATCGTCTGATTCCCACTTCGCTTTTCCCGCACCTTCCGGCCTATTCAATTCTCCATTGACAATGTTCCAAACACCTCCATGGATTAAAACGCTTCTCATATGTATGCACCAGCTATCATAATTTGTAGCATCCAATTTTTCAATTTGAATTAACGGCGCACTCATTTTTTTTTTCTATGAAAATTGTTTTCTTAATATTTTAAAATACCACGTTTAAATATTATTGCAATCTTCTAGTCTTCTGGTTATCTGGGCCCATAACCTGATGAATTTTGCAATTTATTAAAACGATTCTTGTTATATAAAATAATATTTATTTAAGAAACAATTTATAGAAGTAAATTTTTTTACTACATTGAATAAAAGTTTAAATGGGAAATGAAAGAAAAAACTAAGGTATATATGTATGTATATAAATTTATATAAAATTAAAATTCACAATGCAAAGTGTGATTTCCAATAGAAAAATTAAAAAAAAAAATTTTTTGAATTTTTTTTTTCATTTGTTTTTTCATTTAGTAGTACCAGGTTACGTCTCAGCTTCGTCATTAAAGATTAAAAATTTAATTTTTAAGGAATGTAGGCTTGAGTAAAGCAATTTGTTAAATTTTCACACTATTTTTGCATATAATAACGCCCACTAAAGGGGGCGGGTCCAAAAATTATTCTTATTTCTATTTTATGGCTCCAAGTGTAACTAACCCGTTGAACGTTCTTTGACATAAAAATATATCATTTGCTTAACAAAATTAAAAAAAAAACAAGTAAAAACGTTATATTCGACCGGGTCGAATCTTAAATACCTTCCAAATATTTAGTAAGTGAATTTAAAATATTTAACTTGGTGGAACAGAGTTTCTTTATATAATATCGTACGTCAATGCCCACTAAAGGGGGCGGGGTTCAAAAATAGGAAATATCATGTTTTCCACAGACGAACGTATGGGCATTGCTAGACCGTCTTAGACTTCATAATTGATCAAAGGTCATTTAGTGGGCAAAGGGGGAGGAGGGGGCAGGGCAGAAATCGGCAGTCATTAAACTCTAAAAATAAATGCTTGGAATGATTATATACTAAATTTAAAAAAAAAATTATTTTTTTTGGTAAGGTCATTTGGAGGGTGAAGGGGGAGGAAGGGATAGGGCAGAGTAGTACCAGGTTACGTCTCAGCTCCATCGTTAAGGCTTAAAAAATTATTTTCAAAGAATGTAGGCTTAAGTAAAACAATTTGTTAAATTTTTATGCTATTTTTGCATATAATAACGCCCACTAAAGTGGGCGGGGTCCCAAAAATATTTTTATTTATTTTATGGCTCCAAGTTTAAGGCGTTGGACCGTATTTGACATAAAAATATATCATTTGCTTAACATAATAACCAAAAAAATTTAAAAATTATGTTGTTTTTTCTGGGTTGGTTTAGTTCTTCTTAGGGGAACTTTTTTCGCACTTGCCCGATTTAGCCCCTCTTCGAACTTAGCCTGCTCTAAGCTTCAAAATATATCTATACCAAATTTGAAGGGTCTAGCTCTTTTCGTTTGGACTGAATCGTGATTTCCACAGACGGACGGACATGCTCAGATCGTCTTAGATTTCATCACTGATCAAGAATATATATACTTTATGGGGTCTGAGATGGATATTTCGATGCGTTACAAACGGAATGACAAAGTGAATATACCCTCCATATTCTTTTTTGGAGGGTATATAAAAACTTTAAAAATTGTATGTAGTAAGAATTTTAACGAACATTTTATATTGCTATATTAAATTGAATTAAGATTTAAGATGAGCACTGATGATGAAAGGGTTGCGTCTTTCGAAAACAGCTGTTCTGCTGTGTAAGTTAAATAACAAAAACTGATGTTGACTTTCCTTTGTGCCTTGGAATATTTATCATGTCTTTCTGAGATTTAAAATTAAAATTTCGAACAATTAGTCTATATAATCTTAATTCAATTTAATATAACTTTAAAAATTATGTTGTTTTTTAGAGGTTGTTTTAGTTCTTCTAAGGGGAACCTTTTTCCCTCTGACCCGATTCAGAACATTTCCGAACTTGGCCTGTGCTATCTTTTAAGAAATATGTATACCAAATTTCAAGGGTCTGCCTCTTTTCGTTTCGACTGAATAGTAATTTCCACTGACGGACGGACGGATGGACATGCTCAGATCGTCTTAGATTTCATCACTGATCAAGAATATATATACTTGATGTGGTATCGGATGGATGATTCGCTTCATAACTACCCGTCCACACGAGCAATAAGTTTGGCAATTATTGCCGTGGCAACCGTCAAATTTGATTGCCGACACAAGATATTAACGTGTGGACTGCATGAATATATGTTAGAACACATATACGGCAACAAATGTTATAATACATTGCCGAGCAATAATCTTTTAACACATGCTGTCAAATTGAATTGTCATTTGATTGAAATTTTTGTCTTATAAGAAAACAACACTGTTTATAAAAAGACTCCACAAAAAAGGAAATATAATATTGTTAAAATTAAAGCAATATAATTAAAGGAGTTTAACAAATATAATTAACGGAGTTTTTCAGCAAATTTTTTAATTTTTGGCTGCACACACCACCTAAAGTAACTTTTTAAAATATAACCTTCTTCGGCGAAATTGTCAATTTAATGTTTTAAGATTTGTACGTGTTCGCTACCAAGATATACAAGCAAGAACATTGGCAATTGACATCGCGTTTCTGCCGGCGTTATTGCTTGTATCAAGACACGAAATGTTGCTCGTGTGGTCGCAGTGTAACAGATAGGATGACAAAGTGACTATACCGTCCAACTCTTTTTTGGAGGGTATAAAAAAAATTTATATACATATATACGAAGTTAAAATTCTTGCTCTAAAGTTACTGATTAGCTATATTATGAATATTTCCCATGTCAAAGGTTTTGGAAGTCAAGTCACAAACCTATAAAATATGATATAGCCGATGTTTACACCAACGATCGTTATCGGTAAATAAATTCCCAGGGAACGAGAAAAGAGATGCTCTCTTTTCTAAGGTGTAATTTTTATTTAAACTATTATAAAATTATATTTCTGTTCTTTATTTAATTTTTTTTTTAATACTTTCGATAGTATTTTATTTCCAAATTTAATATATTTCCCATAAATTACATATCATTTATGTCATATCAAAGGTAACCTTAGACACAAACATAAATACAATTATTTATACGTGCACAGATTCATATTTATGTAAGAACAAAAAAGAGAAACTGTGCATAAATCGTTTTTAATAACTGCCAAAAATAAAGGGTCCGCCAGCTAACGTTTTTTTTTTCAACTTGTGCTTATTTTGTGAACGGTAACACTTAGCTCATGTCTGATTTGACAGATAATTAGTTTTAGCATTCCGCTGAACGAATATGGTTGACCATCCAATGCGTTTTCGCTTCGCTAAGTGGGCCTGCGATCGACTTACAGAAGATCCCGATTTTCAAAAAAAAAATCATCTTTTCAGATGAAGCTCATTTTGATCTTGGCGGGTATGTAAACAAGCAAAATTGTCGCATTTGGGGCACAGAAAACCCGCACGCATACATTCAAAAGCCGACGCACCCAAAACGAGTCAATGTTTGGTGCGGATTTTGGTCCAGAGGCATAATTGGGCCATTTTTTTCGAAAATTAAGACAAAGAGTGGCCGTTACAGTCACTGGCGATCGTTATCGGGCCATGTTGAACGAATTTTTGTACACAAAAATTGAAGAGGAGGATATTGGCAACATTTGGTTTCAACAGGACGGCGCTACGTGCCACACAGCCAAAGCTGCAATCGATGTTTTGCACCCTGTTTTTGAAGATCGCATTATCAGCCGCAGAGCTGATGTCGTTTGGCCACCTCGGAGCTGCGATTTGACACCGTTGGACTATTATTTGTGGGGTGCCGTCAAAGATAGGAGTTACGCCGACAAGCCAGAGACAATTGACGCTTTAAAGGACAATATTCGTGAAGCCATTGGTGAACTACAGCTGCACACAATCGATAATGTGCTTAAAAATTGGACCGATCGTGTAGGCTACTGCATGGCCAGGCGAGGCAGCCATTTGAATGAAATTATTTTCAATTATTAACCGGAAGGATTGTACTTTCAAATAAAAAAATAAAATTAAGAAAATATTCAGTAGTTTTTTTTTTATATCATTTGCAAAAAAAAAAATTTTATTTGGCGGAGCCTGTACAAAAACAATCTGATGATATTTATGAAATTGAAAAGATAAAACACGCCTGCTATACAATTGATATCGTATAAAAATAATTTAGCACAATTTATTTGCTTTTAAAGCCACGGGTTCATAAATCAAAGCACAAGGAAAATTTTTGAAGATTATATTGATTGCAGCAACAAAAACAACAAAAAATCATATTATATCACACATAAAAGAACAAAATATTTTGTTTCCTGTTACATACACCTGGATAAGCGGGGCGAAAAAAAAGTGGAACACCCACATGCATAAATATTTATATCAAAAAAACAATCAATTGAAATATGGCAACCGCGAACAGAAACAAACAAAATATTTGCACATTGTAATCATACCCGTATCTGTGCAACAAGAAAGCATTCAAGTAACGAAAGTAAACAATTTTTTAATAAAACATTTTGCTGGCACGCACTCATTCAAAACATATAAAAATGCTGCAAAGCACTACTACAGTTATGGCTGCGAATATAGCACACACACACACACACTCGTATATGATCATAAATAATTACACTTTTAGGATTTATTGTTCAATTTTTTATTTTAATTATACTGATTATTTTTTCTCCCAATGGCATCCATCGCGAATAAATATTCTCGCGAAATATAGTGAATATTTCCTATGACAAAGTTTTTGACAGCCAAGTCACAAACCTATAAAATATGTTATAGCCAATGTTTACTCCAGCGATCGGTTTTTAGTAAATAAATTCGCAGGGTACGGCAGAAGAGATCATGCAAGTTGTAATTTTTGTTTAATTTATTATTAAATAATATTTTTATTACCACCCCAAAAATAGTTGGAGGATATATTCACTTTGTCATTTCGTATGTAACGCAATAAAATATCCCTCGAAGAACCCATAAAAAATATATTTATATTATTGATGAGTGATGAAATCTAAGACGATCTGAGCATGTCCGTCCGTCCCTCGGTGGAAATCACGATTTAGTCCAAACGAAAAGAGCCAGACTCTTGAAATTTGTTATGAATATATTTTGAAAGGTAGCACAGGTTACGTTCGGAGGGGGGAAAAAGTTCCCCTTAGAAGAACTAAACCAACTTCTAAAAAACAACATAATTTTTAGTTTTTTTTTTTGTAATTTTGTTAAGCAATTGATATATTTTTAAGACAAAGAAGGTCGAACGCGTTAAGATTGGAGCCATAAAATAAAAATAAAAAATGGTTTTTGAACCCCACCCCTTTTAGTGGGCGCTACGATATGCAAAAATAGTGCAACAATTTAACAAATTGTTTTACTTAAATCTGCATCCCTGAAAAATTAAATTTTAGAGCTTTAATGACGTAACCTGCCCTACTCCTTACTCCCCCTTTGCCCCCTAAATGACCCTATAAAAAAAAAAAAATTTTAATTTTTTTTAATTATCCCAAATATTTATTTTTGGAATTTTATGACAAAGGTGAAATGTCTCCCCGCGCGGCCCTTGCAAGAGCGACCCCGACAAAATACAATTTTAACACCGTCCAATAAGAATTGGACCCCATATTATTGATCAGTGATGAAGTGACGATCTAGCAATGCCTATACGTCCGTCTATGGAAAATACAGGGATTTATTTTTTGCCCCGCCCCCTTTAGTGGGCTTTGCAGTTACATATTATATGAAAAAATAGTATAAATATTTAACAAATTATATTCCTCAAAACTACATTCCTTAAAAATTGTATTTAAGCTTTTACGACGAAGAAAATGTGTTCTCCGATTTTCCCTGCCGTGCCCCTCCACACCCCACAGTGGGATTTGTTCATACAATGTTTGGCAAAATATATAAGGAGTGCTCGTAGAATGTTGAAATTTTTGCTCTGAGCCTTTGTTTGGCTCAAGTAAGAAAAATGTAAAGTTTCATCGAAATTGACCACGCCCATTACCCACCGCCCATAGAACCCAAAATTTATTTTTGGCACAAAGTTGTGGAAATTTGGCACAGAGGCTTTTATTACCTCAATTAAAAATAAAATAAAGTTTCATTAAAATTGGCCACGCCCACTACCCACCGCCCATGGAACAAAAAAATTTATTTTTGGCACAAAGCTTTTGAAATTTGGCACAGAGCCTTTTATAACCTGAATTAAGAATGAAATAAAGTTTCATCAAAATTGACCACGCCCACTACCCACCGCACATAGAAACCAAAATATATTTTTGGCTCAAAGTTTTTGAAATTTGGCACAGAGGCTTTATTACCGCAATTAACACCCACCACCCACCGCCCATATGACCCATATTATATTTTTTCCCACAACTTTTTGTTTCTTTACCAAAACTAATTTTTTTATAAATAAATTTCAATACATGCATTTAAATATATAGACTTTTATTCATCATCTATCATTTCTGTAACTATATCATCAAGTTCCAGAACCTCTTTATGGGGTTGACATCTAATGCTACTTATAAAAGGATCTGACGATACTAGAAGTCGATGAAAATCATCTGCATTTGTTGAAACTCTATCACACTTTCTGGAGAACCTTAATCTATTATTTCTATAATCTTTATTTCTGGCTTCTTCATATCTTTTTGTAATTTTTCAAAATTAAAACTTTCATGAATTTGGAGACAAATTTTATGATTTTATAAAAAAATGTTAATAATTTAAACTTTTTGTTTTTTAATTGATAATATGGAGTCTTACCTTTCATTTTATTATAGTGGGAGCACCTAGCAACCCTTTTTTTTCTTCCAAGGAAGTTTGCAATCACGGCATATTATGGAACCAATTTTATTCTATCTTATCTTTTAAACCATATGAGAGAACTTTATATATATATATTTTTTTATTTTTTTTTTAAATACGCAGAAAAGACTATATTTGAAAAAAGTCACCATTTAAATCAGATCAATAAAATTATCTTACGTACAAACACTATAAAAGTGCGTTTTCAATATTTTGTACCAACATTTACATGTGACTTTACTTCATTATTTCAAAGACAAATAAACGTTTTTTTGGGATACAATTTATGGATTCTTCATACTGAATCACTTTTCTACAAAACTGCATCATTACATTTTTAAATTTTATGTATCGAAAAAATTACCTATTGCACAAAAAATCCCACTGTGCCCCCTTTGCACCCTAAATGATTTTATAAAAAAATAAAATTTGTTTTCTTCACTTAACTACCCCAGAAATTTAGTTTTTAAGTTTTTACGATTTAGGTGACATGTCTTGCCCGCGCGGTTCTTCCCAGAGTGACTCTGTATAGAGTTTTAAAATTGGACAAAGAAATGTCTTAAAGGAAGTGTGACCCAGCAGTTTAAACATTTTTAATTTAACTCAGTCCCTTTTTTTGCACCGCGATATAAGTCATGCTCCTCGCCACACTGTGGAAACGACCGTATTAAAATATTTTTTTTTCTTGTTTACTTAAGCCAAATACCACAAAAATTTTAATTTTAATAACAATAAAAATAGAGTTTTTATTTACTAAATATTTGGAGGGTATTTAAGATTCGACCCGGTCAAATATAACGTTTTTACTTGATTTTTTCATAAATTACACGGGCGAAAGATTCCCTTGTATGGCGAATATTTGCATTTACTAATGCACGAATATTCGGTAATACGTAACAAAATATTTATTGTACAATAAATATATTTTATTTGTATGCAAGGACTCAGTGTTATTGAAAAATTATGATCAAAGAGGGACCATGATGACATTTTAACGAAAGAAAAAATGAGAAAATGGAATAGAATATCTTCAACCTCACAAACCGATTTACATGTTTTTTATTCATGTATACACACACACCACACAGACCCATACATGCATTTGTACCCATGTAAATCTGTGTGTGCAATTGTAAAACAATAGTTCTTTTTATGGGTGAGATTCACTTGAAATATATTGATAAAAATACGAGCAGCTTTTGATTTCATTGCGGTATGATAATTATTACATGATTTTTCGAACCAGAAATTGAAATGTTTAAATTTTTTATAATTTTTTTTCCTCTTGTATCTGCTTTAATGGCGAATGTTGTGAGTTTCAGCTTTGATTTTGATTTCGTTCTTTGAAATTCTTTTTTTTTTTTTTTTTAACGGAAATATAAGTTAATTAATATATAACGTGGTGCAATTGGGTACGTTCATGGCCATGGCACATGACATTTTTGTAATTTTTTGTTTTTATTACTTGCGTTAAAGCGTTAATATAAAAATAATCTTAGATAGGAATTGTTTTTTTTTTGTTTTAAATGAGAAATGCCGTTCCCTTTCGAACGAGCAAATGGCTCATTATTCCTTTAATAATATCAGCAGCTCATTTTATTGGCTTAATAGCGCCCAGATATAAAAGCAAAACTAAAGAGAAATATTTATTTTTGTGTTTAACACACACAAACACATACACACGTGCATAAATAAATTTTTTTTGTAGCTGTGAACAGTTGGAATTGAATTAATTATTTTTTGGAGATATACAAAAAAAAAAATAAAATAAAAAATCAATGGCAACTGCAGCCGCACATCAATTAAACAATAAACTGTGAGCTTGAGTGGCACGCATTCTTTATTCAATCACTGAATAAATAAAATAATATATATATTTTTTCCCTCTAATTAAAATAAATGTCAAAGAAATAATGGGTAGATTGATTTAATAAATATATATGCATTTTTACAAATAAAGGGTGTGCCAAAAGTAACGACAGCGTAGAAGTAAATAGCAATCAGTGTTTTAAATCTTTTAATTATTATTTTTTATGGAATCAGAAAGTATATTCACTATTACGATTCATTGATATTTTTATTTACTATATTTAATAAGATCGCAGCTTTTTACAGAATTATTAAAAATTTTATTTATTTAATGTAGTAAGAATTTTAACGAACATTTTATATTTCTATATTGAGTTGAATTAAGATTCTATAGGCTAATTGTTCGAAGTTTTAATTTCAATCTCAGAAAGCCATAATAAATATTCCAAGGCACAAAGGCAAGTCAACATCAGTTTTTGTTATTCAACTTACACAGCAGAGCAGAACAGCTGTTTTCGAAAGACGCAACCCTTTCATCATCAGTGCTCATGTGTATTGTGTTTGTCACCACAAAGCGTTGCGTCTTTCGAAAACAGCTGTTCTGCTCTGCTGTGTAAGTTGAATAACAAAAACTGATGTTGACTTGCCTTTGTGCCTTGGAATATTTATCATCTCTTTCTGCGATTTTATTTATTTAATTTTATTATATAAAAGTTTTAATAATTTCATAAAACAACTCGTCGAACTTAATAAAACATAATAAAATAAATCAATGAATCAAATAAATTTTCAGATGTGCACCTCAATCCAGTTTTTCGCAATTAAGAAAACATAAAATTTTAATTAATTAATTGCTCAATTAACACTTAATTGCTGCACTATGCATTAAAATTACAAATGCAGCACTGCTCAAAAAGTGTGTTTAGTGAGTAAAACAAAACTCACTGAACAAAGTTAGTCGAGACTTAGCACCTAAATTCGGAAAAAAGTGAAAAAAGCCATAAACAAAAAAAACGTTATATTCGACTAGACCCCCCCCCCCTCTTTAGTGGGCGTTGAGGTACAATATTATATGCAAAAATAGTGTAAATATTAAACAATTTGTATTTCTTAAGCCTATAAAAAGCTGAGATGTTCTCTGATCTTGCACAGGTGAAAGTATCCCCCACGGCCCTTCCCAGACTCTGTTAAAATAGATATTTAAAATTGGATACAGAAATGTCTTAAAGGAACTCTGTCCCATTAAGTTAAACATTTTAAATTTACTGACTAAATATTTGGAGGGTATTTAAGATTCGACCCGGACGAATATAACGTTTTTACTTTGTTTTTCTTCCCTTTTTTTTTTTTTTTTAGTTGTATAGTAAAATATCTTCACACATGCCTGAGTGTTTGTTGATAATTTTAGCGTATTTCCTAATGCCTAGATAAACCGTGTCACGTGTCCTGTAGTTATATGCTGTATTTATCTAAAAAGCCTCTAACTACCCATTATATTTTATCAAAAACAAATGTATACTTAACATTTTATAAAGCCAAATTATAGTATTTCTATTGTGATTGAAGACGACGTACTACAAACGCTTCATTAGAAGCAAGTTAAGCACCTAAATTATAATAAAACACATGCGCAAGTAATTATCACGTACTAAAATTATTATATATTTTTTATTTTTTTTTGATTATAGGAATTACAATGAAAGTGTTGAAAAATGTTTTATAAGAACTTTTTATATTGAAGGGAGGTTTGCTAGCACGATTCGTTAAAAGCTAGACAAGCCAAAGGCATAGGCGAGCTAGCCTAAGAAGAATCTCTGTGTGAAATATATAGCATGCTTTTTTAGCAACTTATTTGGCAGCACTGTTTCTAGCAGATCAGCTGTTTTCGTGTAACATGTTACTGTTAACTGTTTAACCATGAGTGGACCTGCAAACGCACAACGCTTGCAGGCTATTGAAATTTTGTATCAAAATTTCTGAAATAAAAGTCAACAAAAAAGTTTTATTTTGTGAAGAATGAATAAAAAGCAAGAACTAATTTTTATTTTTGAGGAATAAATAATAATCAAGAATGAACTTTTATATTATTTTAATTCCTGAGAAATAAATAAAAATTATGGAATAACTTTTATTTTGTGAGGAAAAAATAAAAAACATGAAATAACTTTTATTTTGTGAGGAATAAATAAAAATCAAGAAATAACTTATTTTGTGAGGAATAAATAAAAATCAGGAAATAAATTTTATTTTCTGAAGAACAAATAAATATCATGAAATAAATTTTATTTCGTGAGCAATAAATAAAAATCAGGAAATAACTTTTTTTTTTGTGAGGAATAACTAAAAATCAACAAATAACTTTTATTTTCTGAAGAATAAATAAAAATCAGGAAATAACTTTTATATTCGGAGGAATAAATGAAAATCAAGAAATAACTTTTATTTTGTGAAGACCAAATAATAATCATGAAATAACTTTTATTTTCTGAGGAATAAATAAAAATTGGGAAATAACTTTTATATTCCGAGAAATAAATAAAAATCAAAATGTAACTTTTATTTTCTGAAGAACAAATAAAAATCATGAAATAACTTTTATATTCGGAGGAATAAATAAAAGTCAAAAAATAACTTTTATTTTGTGAAGACAAAATAATAATCATGAAATAACTTTTATTTTCTGAAGAATAAATAAAAATCAAGAAATAACTTTTATTTTCTGAGGAATAAATAAAAATCATGGAATAACTTTTATTTTGTGAGGAATAAATAAAAATCAAGAATGAACTTTTATATTGTTTTATTTCCTGAGAAATAAATAAAAATTATGGAATAACTTTTATTTTGTGAGGAATAAATAAAAATCATGGAATAACTTTTATTTTGTGAGGAATAAATAAAAGTCAAGAAATAACTTTTATTTCCTGAGGAATAAATAAAAATCATGGAATAACTTTTATTTTGTGAGGAATAAATAAAAATCATGAAATAACTTTTATATTCCGAGGAATAAATAAAAATCAGGAAATAACTTTTATTTTGTGAGGAATAAATAAAAGTCAAGAAATAACTTTTATTTTGTGAGGAATAAATAAAAGTCAAGAAATAACTTTTATTTTGTGAGGAATAAATAAAAGTCAAGAAATAACATTTATTTTGTGAGGAATAAATAAAAGTCAAGAAATAACTTTTATTTTGTGAGGAATAAATAAAAGTCAAGAAATAACTTTTATTTTCTGAAGATCAAATAAATATCATGAAATAAATTTTATTTCGTGAGGAATAAATAAAAATCAAGAAATAACTTTTATTTTGTGAGGAATAAATAAAAATCAAGAAATAACTTTTATATTATTTTATTTCCTGAGAAATAAATAAAAATTATGGAATAACTTTTATTTTGTGAGGAAAAAAATAAAAAACATGAAATAACTTTTATTTTGTGAGGAATAAATAAAAATCAAGAAATAACTTATTTTGTGAGGAATAAATAAACATCAGGAAATAAATTTTATTTTCTGAAGAACAAATAAATATCATGAAATAAATTTTATTTCGTGAGCAATAAAAAAAAATCAGGAAATAACTTTTTTTTTGTGAGGAATAACTAAAAATCAAGAAATAACTTTTATTTTGTGAAGACTAAATAATAATCAAGAAATAACTTTTATTTTCTGAAGAACAAATAAAAATCATGAAATAACTTTTATATTCGGAGGAATAAATAAAAGTCAAGGAATAACTTTTATTTTGTGAAGACAAAATAATAATCATGAAATAACTTTTATTTTCTGAAGAATAAATAAAAAACAAGGCAATAACTTTTATATTCGGAGGAATAAATAAAAGTCAAGAAATAACTTTTATTTTGTGAGGAATAAATAAAAATCATGGAATAACTTTTATTTTCTGAAGAATAAATAAAAATCAGGAAATAACTTTTATATTCCGAGGAATAAATAAAAATCATGGAATAACTTTTATTTTGTGAGGAATAAAAAAAATCATGAAATAACTTTTATATTCGGAGGAATAAATAAAAGTCAAGATATAACTTTTATTTCCAGAAGAATAAATAAAAATCATGGAATAACTTTTATTTTGTGAGGAATAAATAAAAGTCAAGAAATAACTCTTATTTCCTGAGGAATAAATAAAAATCATTTAATAAATAAAAATTAGGAAATAACTTTTATATTCGGAGGAATAAATAAAAGTCAAGAAATAACTTTTATTTTGTGAAGAATAAATAAAAGTCAAGAAATAACTTTTATTTCCTGAGGAATGAATAAAAATCATGGAATAACTTTTATTTTCTGAAGAATAAATAAAAATTAGGAAATAACTTTTATATTCGGAGGAATAAATAAAAATCAAGAAATAACTTTTATTTTGTGAGGAATAAGTAAAAATCAAGAAATAACTTTTATTTTCTGAAGAATAAATAAAAATCAGGAAATAACTTTTATTTTCTGAAGAACAAATAAAAATCATGAAATAACTTTTATATTCGGAAGAATAAATAAAAGTCATGAAATAAATTTTATTTCGTGAGGAATAAATAAAAATCAAGAAATAACTTATATTTTGTGAGGAATAAATAAAAATAAAGAAATAACTGTTATATTCGGAGGAATAAGTAAAAGTCAAGAAATAAATTTTATCTTCTGAAAAATAAATAAAAATCAAGAAATAACTTTTATATCTGAAAAATAAATAAAAATCAAGAAATAACTTTTATTTTCTGAGGAATAAATAAAAATCAAGAAATAACCTTTATTTTCTGAAGAATAAATAAAAATCAGGATATAACTTTTATATTCCGAGGAATAAATAAAAATCATGGAATAACTTTTATTTTGTGAGAAATAAATAAAAGTCAAGAAATAACTTTTATTTTCTGAGGAATAAATAAAAATCATGGAATAACTTTTATATTCGGAGGAATAAATAAAAGTCAAGATATAACTTTTATTTGCAGAAGAATAAATAAAAATCATGGAATAACTTTTATTTCTGAGAAATAAATAAAAATCAAAAAATAATTTTTATTTTGAGAGGAAGAAATAACCATCAGGAAATAACTATTATTTTCTAAGTACCATTATATATGTTACGCACTGTATTTGTAAATATGTTAAGAAACAAGTAGGTGTGACTGCTAAAGAGTTGTTTAATGCAATAGACATGAATGATTTACTTAGTAATTTATTACTTAGTTTAAATTATTAGGCGTTTGCCCAAATTATAAAGTATTTAACTCTAAAGCGTATAAGCGATTGTTTAACAATTTTTTGTATAAAAGCTAAAAACTTTTGCTGATTAGACACATACAAAAGTTACAGTCGTCTTGACGGAAGTGAAGCATTAAAAAAGAAAAGCAGTATTTCATCTTGCCAGCCAAGAAATGGCATCTCCAATGACCGAGAGTATTAATTGTCGGAAATTCTTTATGATAAATTGGAGATCATGGAAGTGGCTGGGTATAGTCAACCGCCAGACGGATGGCAAACTTAATAAAAGGCAGAAATTCATACATGTCGCTGAGTTTTTATGGAGTTTTATTATAAATCTGACAGTCACCTGCATGTATCCACTGCACTTTATCCTGGTGGTGTTCGAAGCGAATGTCACCACGTCCGTGGTTGTTGAAAGTGTGGCCGTGTTTTTTACAAGTTTCGGCGCTTCACTTAAGATCATCATGTTTGCTCTGAACATCAAGAGTATCATGAGAATGGAACGAATTTTGAAAATGCTGGACGAGCGCATTCATCATCCACAAGATGAACTGTTATTTCAGCAGGACATTAAACGTCCCTTAACACACATGGTGCGCATGTATTTGTTTATCTATTGCAGTGTTGGCTTCTTCATTAGCCTAGCGTGTATAGCACGAGGCGAACAAAAGCTCATCTATCCCGGCTGGTTGCCCTTCAATTGGCATCAATCGTGGTGGCATTACACTGCCGCACTTTGCTATCAATTGTATGGTCTGGCTTTTCAAATAATGCAAAACTTTGCTTGCGATAATTTCTCACCAAAGGCCTTGTGTATTCTATCGGGCCATATCAGGTTGTTGCACCAGCGCGTGGCCCGTATCGGTTATGATGAATCATTGACGTTGGAGGAGCACGAAGCTGAGTTGGATAGATGTGTTACACATCAAAAGGATTTGTACGAGTGAGTTCTTAAGCGATTGTATTTAATGTCACTGACAACAGGAAATGCTTTAACGAAATTCGTTTAAATTAATTTTTTCCCCCGCTTTCCAAACAGACTTTTCGACATCATCCAGGACATCATTTCATGGCCCATGTTCTGTCAGCTCTTTGTGTCTTTGGTCAATATAGGTGTGGCCATGGTGGCTATTGTATTTTTTGTAACCGATAATTTCTATCGCATCTATTATGTTGTTTATTTTACGGGCATGATGCTGCAACTCTTGCCCGTCTGCTATTACGGCACTTCGTTTGTCATACTGTTTGAGCAACTCCACTATGCCATCTTTTCCAGCAATTGGACGGGTCAAAGTAAACGATTTAAACGCCACATGATGTTGTTTACGGAACGATCGCTTAAGCCAACAAGGGCAACGGCAGGTGGCATGTTTCCAATACACTTGACAACATTTTTTGCCACCTGCAAGGGAGCATATTCCATGTTTGCTGTTATAATAACACTGAAGTGAATAGCACGCAACTGACTGGCTGACTGACTGACTGAGCGACGGATGGACGGGTATATCTAAAAATGAAATTTGCTTGAGTGTTCAGTTACCTGACGGAATATAAAAATGACCAGTATCATGTCCAGTGTGTGTTTTGGTTTCGGGATTTCGCATGAATAAATCCAAAAATATTTTTATGAAAAGAAATATGCATTCGATTCAAATGTTTTATTGATGTTTTGTTTTTGGAGAATAGCAAAGTGATGTAAATGAATTTTTATTTGAGAAATAAACTAAATGAATGCCAGTACAATGCGCTTTTATGTACATGACATCCATTGATTATCCATTGATGGTGTAGACGAGATGGAGTGACATTGAATTTTTTTTAAATTAAACGCAACACTTGATGGATTTTACTCTTTTGCAAGAAGTTTAAATTATTATTATTATTATTATTATTATTTTTCTTCTATTTACTGCCTATTCACGATGTTGTAAGAATTTTATCATTATTTGCCGGCAAATATTTTAATTCATTTGAATTAAAAAAAATTAATTAAATAATAAAGCAAACAATCACTTGCAGATTAGCTGATTAAAAAGCAATTTGAAAACCTAGAAAAACATAAAATACATCAGTATTTTATATACGAGTACAGATGTGAATTTTCATTAATGCAAAATACAATGATACACATTTAACAAGGCTATTACTTATGCATATTCCTATGCATGTATGTGTGCCTAGTATATGAATTAAAAAAATATTAAAAAACCGCTATGAAACAATACAAAAGTGTTGAAAAAAATATTGCAAAAAATATTGTAAAAATATTACCAAATGCACAATGAAAAATTACCACCTGCTAATCAAAATAATTAATGCTAAAATTAACAAAAAGAATGTTGAACGGATCATGGCAGCCGTATGAGTAACATTTTTTGGAAGCTCATTCAAATATCACTCATACGCCTACCTGTTTCCTTAGAGACATTGTCTGCAAAGTATATTATGGGCAGCGTTGCCAAATGTGCAGATTTATCTGCATTTGACAGTTTTTCTAAGCATTGAGCAGTTTTGCAGTTTTTTTCTTTGAAAACCAGTTTTTCTGTAAATTGTGCAGATTTTGCAGTTTTTACATTTTACTTTTTTACTCTCAATTTTGTTATTTTAATTCCAATTTCTGAAACCATAATTTTACCCCATTTGCTTAATATAACAGTGGCAAGGTTTAACTATACTTTTTTATACGAGTATGTAATTATTACATACATCTTTTTGCACCCCTGACCACAAAGCAAGTTGAATTTTACCAAGGTGTACAGATATTGCAGGTGGGAGCACGAGCTCACTTGCCTAACCTGATAAAACGTCAAACTTAGTAGTGTCGTTTAACGATTTTTGCAACTGTTAAGGTAGTTTCTACAATAAGTGTTCTATTTTTGTAGAAATGGTTGTACCTGTTAGATAGATATGCCTTGTGTTTTTCTATGTACATACAAACAAATTTAAATTGAATTATTGGTTTCAATATAAATATGAGAACGACATCGACTTGTCGAAATTCTGGAACAGGCAGTATTATATCTGAATAATAAAGAACTCTTTTTGTTTATTTAAACCCTATGTACCTATATATTTTTTATTAAAATGAATTGCTTTGTTATATGTAGATGTATATCATATTTAGTTTGTTGTGTTATGTTTTTGTTTTAATAAAAAAATATGAAAAAAACTATATATTTTTGTGAATTTTTTATGTGCAGTTTTTTTTACGTGAAAACCAGTTTTTTTTTCTAAAGTTGCAGTTTTTTTTCAAAAAGTTATGGCAACGCTGATTATGGCACAAAATCTGTCATTTTAGGTCCTTAAAAAAACTTCAGCAAAGATGATATGTCCCCCAAGTTCCGCCTTGCTAAGCGCATTGATTTCGATTTCCCAGTTTATACATTGCACAGTGGGGCCTTTCTATGTGTATCTTCTATACTAATGGGGCTCATTGTAAATTATATTGGGAGTGTAGCAACTTCCTTTAGAATCTTAATTGAATTTAAATACGACAAAAAAAAAAGGTTTAGTTCGAAAAATATGTATTTGCTATAATTAATATTTTATGTCGACATTTTTATTTGCTATTTATTTCGTTAATTGGTAAACAATGAGGTAATTTTTTTTTATTAAAAAAATATTATTTTCGTCAGAGAAGTAATTCATGTAAATTATTTCCTAGATGAAGTTTACAAAATGATGATATATTTTAAATAAAATATTTTTTAACCAAAACTGACCTGATAGCTTAATAATTCACAAAATAAATATGTTTAATTATTTTTAACTCCCTGCTAAGAATATTTAAGATTTAAAAAAAAATTGGTAGCTGGTACATTTAACTAGTTTTAGCCCGCTTTTAAGATATATCGAGTTTTAACCAGATCTCGACGTTCTGAGTTTCTATGAATATTTCCTGACTACTGCTGAGGGGATGTTTGGGTGTGTGTTTGTGTGTGTGTATGTGAGTGTGTATATTTTTGAGTGTGTGTGTTTGGATGTGTGTGGGTGTATGTGAGTGTGTAAGAGTGTGTGTCAGTGTGTGTGTGTGTGTGAGTGTGTTTGTGTGTGTGTGTCTTTTTTTTATATAGAACGGGAGGTGGCAATCTTCAAAAGATACTTATGCCTCATCATACGCATGCACGATTCACCATGACTGGTGCCTACGTACTAAACCCATCCCCTGTTTCCTTCGACCACTCTCCCTCCGCGGGACTGCCGCTAGGTATTACTTCGCGGAGGGCTGGTTAGCGATTTCGCTTCATCTTAGGAACGCTCGTTCGATCTCTGTCTTTCCAGCCTTCGCAGTTCCTGCATAACTACAGATATATGGCGGTTGCACTCGTTCCATTTAATTTCGGAGCCCAAAACCTCGTCTAGAAGCTGACGGGGAGTAATATTCAACTCCCAAGGACCCCTAAATCTCGGGCAGCAAAATAAAACGTGCTGAGCGTCCTCATCTTCGTCAACACAATTTGGGCATGTTGGGGATCTATCGTGCCCAAATTTGTGCAGATATTTCCTGAAACAACCATGTCCACTCAAGAACTGCGTCATATAAAAGTTGGGCTCGCAGTGTTGCGTCTCCAGCCAGGGAATTATGATGGGCAGAAGATAATAAATATAGACTGCCATCTGCAGATAGAAACACTCCTTTCCTCTCTCCTTATTGTAGCAATTTGCCCTGGATCCTCAAGACGACGAAAGTAGATTCGCCTCATTTCATCCGCCCGAATATCTGTAGGTATTGCTCTTGCCAATACCATTGCTGCGTCATCGGATATTGTCCTGAAACCAGTTATTATTGCACTTAGACGGAACACCGAAGACAGTTTTCTTCTTGTCTCCTCGGAAAGTGCTACAGACCATACTGGGCAGGCATATATTATTATCGAGGTCATAACCGACGATATTACCCTTCTTTTAAATGATGTTGGTCCTCCAGTATTTGGCATTATTCTTGCCAGAGCTGTGTGTGAGTGTGTGTGTGTGAGGGAGTGTGTTTGTGTGTATGAGGGAGTGTGTTTGTGTGTGTTTGAGTGTGTGTGTTTCTTTAAGTGTGTGTGTGTGTGTGGATATTTGGGTGTGTTTGTGTGTATGTGTGTATATGTATGTGTGTTTAAGTGTGTGTTGGAATGTGTGTGTGTGTGTGTGTGTGTGTTTGTGTCTGTTTGAGTTTGTGTGAATGGTGTGTGCGTGCATGTGTGTGCGTTTGAGTATACATATATATGTGTGTGTGGGTGTATGCGTGTGTATTTGTGTGAGTATGAGTGTGTGACTCGCTTTTAACTTTTGAACGGCTGAACCGAATCGAACCAAACTAATCGTGTTTCAAACTTTCAATAGATTTTCTGTGAATTGAAGTTTAGGCTGGTAGATTTTGAGAAATATAAAAATTAAGAACTTTGATTTTTAAATTGATTTTTTAAATAAATCTTGAGGAATTCTATCCACTGATTCCACAAACTGATCAGCTCTCGACCTCGTTGATCGCATCTAAACAGGCCGTGAGTTATCGTGAATGGGGAAAATCAAAAAAGTGAATTTTTTTTCTCAAACTCCGCCTCGTTACTCCATGTGTTTAAAATTGCCGGGAAGTTGCAGAGATGGCCTTTAGGTTCAACCGTTTACCAAAATTTTTTTAAGTAAGACTAGTGGAATGCATTTCGTCAGAACAGGGAAAAATGCTGATAGGAAGAAGGATAAAGGGAATAGCGTCTGCGGATATTAGATTTAAGCTTTCTGAAATTGTTAGAGAGCGCTGAAAATATCTGCGGGCAGTGTGGAACAAACTTTTCGGCCAAACAACGATTTCTCTCTGTAAAGCCTCGTGCGATTCGTTAACACATCCACCACAAATGGGTGGGCTCTTGAAATGTTGACTTTCTATGAAAGCCATAATTACAAATTATATTGTAAATATTGCTTTAATAAATATTTCTTGTTACATACGAAATTCTAGTTAATTTCCCTACCACATCAACTCCTTCAACGTTCAACTTATTAAATATTTAATTTATCAATAGAGTCAAATGCCATTTATATTCTTTGCCAAAGTCCAATTAATTTATATATATTTTTTTCTTTCTGTCAACACTCTATTTCCTCTATTCCTGATTAAAATGCTCAATTACGTCAGCAAATTGGACATGTCTAAAGTACATTCCATGAATAACAAGAAGAATATAATAGACAATTTCGGATTGAAAAATGAAACAAAGCGCCATCAGACGGACATGCAGATGGAAAAAAACACGTAAAATACAACGACAAGACAAGTCAAGAGCAGCGAGCGAGTGGAGCAGAAATGCAAAATTTAGAAGCAACAGCAGCGTACGCAACACCAAAAACAAAACAAAAAAACAGTCAACAATATTTAATGAACAACTCTGGCAAAAAGAAAGTAAAAAAAGAAACAATTTAGTTTTATTGCCGTCTCCCAAGTCTTGTTCAAATTGTGTTTGTTTTCAGAGAACTCGGCTAATGAAAAAATACAACTCAAGGAGACAAGGATTTATGTATTTGTTTATGCAAAACTTGTATCAACATTTAAGGCCAAAGGCGGCAACAAATGCCAGAACATTCAAGCGAAAGTAGAGCAAAACAGCAGCTTAAAAGCATTCAACACAAGCACACACGAATGCGAATTCACGCAAACAAGTTGATGTTGAAAAAGTTACTTTTTTAAATACTTTACAGATGCTTTAGACTTTTCAGAAAAAGAAAACAAACAAATAAAAAATATTACCGAAGAAGAATACTGACATCTTGGATGGGAATAGTGTTACATAAAATGAGAAATTTAAGAAAAAGAAAATCAGAAAAACTGAATCTCGAATGAAATATATTTTTAGAAAAGCAAATTTATTTTAAATTTACAATTTCACTAAAGAGTATATTTTAATAAATGAGTGAACGATTCCCTTCTGAAATATAATTTCAGGTGGAAAGAAAAATAATTCCTAACAGACGGATAAATAAGGCCACATTGTATTTTATTTATTTATTTTTTTTTATGCTATTTCTCGGATCTTAAACTATCTCTATGCCGAATTTCATCTAAATCCGTTCAGCGCTTTGAGTTTGAAAAGGAAACAGATAGACAGTTACTTTCATATATATTATATTCGTAGGGAAAAACGTTCAAAAATCATCATGAAAAATGTAAGTCATTATAATAAGTGCAAGTCATTATAAAAAGTGCAAGCCACTATGAAAAGTGCAAGTCATTATTAAAAGTGCAAGTCATCACAAAAAGTGAAAGTCATCATAAAAAGTGCAAGTCAACAAAAAAAGTGCATGTCACTATGAAAAGTGCAATTCATCATAAAAAGTGCAAGTAATTATGAAAAAAGCAAGTCATTATGAAAAATGTAACTCATCATAAAAAGTGCGAGTCATCATAAAAAGTGCAAGCCACTATGAAAAGTGCAAGTCATTATTAAAAGTGCAAGTCATCACAAAAAGTGAAAGTCATCATAAAAAGTGCAAGTCATTATTAAAAGTGCAAATCATCACAAAAAGTGCAAGTCATCATAAAAAGTGCAAGTCAACAAAAAAAGTGCAAGTCACTATGAAAAGTGCAATTCATCATAAAAAGTGCAAGTAATTATGAAAAAAGCAAGTCAGTATGAAAAATGTAACTCATCATAAAAAGTGCGAGTCATCATAAAAAGTGCAAGCCACTATGAAAAGTGCAAGTCATTATTAAAAGTGCAAGTCATCACAAAAAGTGAGTCATCATAAAAAGTGCAAGTCATTATTAAAAGTGCAAATCATCACAAAAAGTGCAAGTCATCATAAAAAGTGCAAGTCAACAAAAAAAGTGCAAGTCACTATGAAAAGTGCAATTCATCATAAAAAGTGCAAGTAATTATGAAAAAAGCAAGTCATTATGAAAAATGTAACTCATCATAAAAAGTGCGAGTCATCATAAAAAGTGCAAGTCATCATAAAAATTGCGAGGCATTATGAAAAGTGCAAGTCATCATAAAAAGTGAAAGTCATCATAAAAAGTGCAAGTCATTATTAAAAGTGCAAATCATCACAAAAACTGCAAGTCATCATAAAAAGTGCAAGTCAACAAAAAAAGTGCAAGTCACTATGAAAAGTGCAATTCATCATAAAAAGTGCAAGTAATTACGAAAAAAGCAAGTCAGTATGAAAAATGAAACTCATCATAAAAAGTGCGAGTCATCATAAAAAGTGCAAGCCACTATGAAAAGTGCAAGTCATTATTAAAAGTGCAAGTCATCACAAAAAGTGAAAGTCATCATAAAAAGTGCAAGTCATTATTAAAAGTGCAAATCATCACAAAAAGTGCAAGTCATCATAAAAAGTGCAAGTCAACAAAAAAAGTGCAAGTCACTATGAAAAGTGCAATTCATCATAAAAAGTGCAAGTAATTATGAAAAAAGCAAGTCATTATGAAAAATGTAACTCATCATAAAAAGTGCGAGTCATCATAAAAAGTGCAAGTCATCAAAAAAATTTGCGAGGCATTATGAAAAGTGCAAGTCATCATAAAAAGTGCAAGTCATCATAAAAAGTGCAAGTCAACATAAAAAGTGCAAGTCATCACAAAAAGTGCAAGTCATCATAAAAAGTGCAAGTCAACATAAAATGTGCAAGTCACTATGAAAAGTGCAATTCATAATGAAAAGTGCAAGTCATTATTAAAAGTGCAAGTCACTATGAAAAGTGCAAGTCATCATAGAAAGTGCAAGTCGTCATAAAAAGTGCAAGTCATCAAAAAAATGCTGGACATTACCAAAAGTGCAAGTCATTATGAAAAGTGCAGGTAATCATAAAAAGTGCAAGTCATTATGAAAAGTGGAAGTCATTAAGAAACAGACAGACAGACAGACCGAGTTACTTTCATATTTATTATATTTGTAAGGATTTTATTTCTATGGTCACGGGATATATTACGGCACTCGATGTGAGCAGCGAGAGAGAGAGAGAGAGAGAGAGTGAGTTAGAAATGTAAGTTATAGCTTTAGGAAATTTGTGAAACGTCCTGGGCACCACAATTAAAAACGTATGCTTTTTTCTAGAAATTTTCTCTTTTTTTTTTTGCTTTTCATTTGGATCGACTCTCAGGGTATGTGCCCTAACTGATGCCAATATATTGTGCCGAAATTATGAAAGGAGGGGATAGTGTTTGAGAAGACCCGTGACGAAAAAAGAGAAAGTATTGCCGTTTTATTCTTTACTACTCTGGCAAAAGATGATGATGTTTTAATCCTCAATACTTGATACTCATAGTGTCAATTGTTGTTGGTAATTTTTAGCGGCCACTGTTATGCCTTCGTGAATAAAACAGGCGAACAAACAACTAACACAACCAGCCACTAATTCTGAGTAGAAAAATTAATAACTGAGTAGGATATAGAAACCGAGAATGTTAAGTACTTCAGTCAGCAGCACTCGTAAAGAAAAACACAAACAAACAAACAAACATATTTCTGTTAAATTAAATTTTAATAAACATAAGTTTATCTTCCTATTTGTATCAATTTAAGACAAATTTTGCATTTGACATTTAACGCCACCACCATCCGTCAACTGATTTTGTGGTCGATGGCATCAATTATGCTAATAAAACTCATGCACTTTGGAATCAATCAATCAATTAAGGGAATAGCACTCTGTTCTATTAGACATGACATAAATGGTCAAACACAAAGAAAAACACTAACAGATTTGAACAGCACAATACCAGTGGCCAGTTCACATGACCTAGACTTGAGGTGACCATGCCCTCACCATCGCTCATGCAGAAGTTATAATGGGTTTGGTATGTGGCACCGTCTTCTGTAAATCACATGGATTGGATGGACACCACCCAATTCATGCCGAAAAAAAATTTATCAACCATCCATCTATAGCGCTAGGGAATAGGCAATGAGAATACCTAGACGATTCAAATTTATAGAAGCTTGTAGATTTTATGCTCTTATATGCCACCCAATAGCCAAAACATGTATCAATTGGACTTTAAATATAAACACCCTCATTCATAAAAATTATGAGTGGCTTATAAGAGTGTAATAGAGCAAATTTCATATGAAATTTTGTTTTATTACGCTGTTATTAGACTCTCATAATTTTTATGAATAAGGAGGAAAATATTTAGATTTTTAAAGAAATTTCGTATTTATTTAAAAATTAAAAATGTCACTTAAGGAAAATAAGAATACCTATGCGAATGCAAATTAATGAAGATTGTAGTTTTAATGTTTTTTTTTTTATTTATAAAATTGTGTCATTTGTCAATTCATCCAGTCCCCATTCAGTGAACAAACGTCATCGTTTAGGGTCGTTTTTCTGCAGTATCTGGGTCAGTTGAATTTTGTACGGGTGGTGGTAACACATAAGAGTTCGGCCTGCGCTTCGCGAAAGGCCGAATTCTTATGACCGAAGTGAAAGCGACTTTCTTGCATTCTCCTTTACACTCTCATGGACAAAGACGCTGTTTGCGCCCGAACTGACATTTCATTGAAGTACGGCCATTGGCCGATTCAGTAAACATCATTTTCAAATGTTAAAGTTCGGAATGTCCTTAATGGAAGAGCCTTTATATTTTGTGCTAAATTTTTAAAACAAGTTTAAGTGTAAGATAAAAGGGAAGACTAAAGAAAAAATTGTTTGATAGTTAATCAGCCTTTTGTGAAAACTGACCAAAAATTATTTTTTTCTTGGATTTTATGACTCCAAAAATTATTTTTTCTTGGATTTTATGGCTCCAAGTTTAATGCGTTGGACCTTCTTTGACATAAAAATATATCATTTGCTTAACAAAATTACAACAAAAAAAAACCTTAAAAATTATGTTGTTTTTTAGGGGTTGGTTTAGTTCTTCTTAGGGGAATTTTTTACCCTCTGGCCCGATTGAGCCCTTTTACAAACTTGACCTCTGCTATCCTTCAAGATATATTTATACCAAAATTCAAGAGTCTGGCTCTTTTCTTTTAAACTTGATAATGATTTCCACAGACGGACGGACGGACAGGCTCAGATTTTCTTAGATTTCATCACTGAACAAGAATATAAGTATATATATTTTTTATAAGGTCTCAGGTGGTTATTTCGCTAAACGGAATGACAAAGTGAATATGACACTCCAATTCTTTTTTGGAGGGTATAAAAAAGTTTTACGTGTGATTTTTGAACACTTATTGCCTGCCATGAGTAACTTGTAACATTTTTTAAACGGTATTCGGAAATTTTCAAGACGGTGTTCAAATACGCATTTTCAATTGAGTAGATTTTCTTTATCGGCATAATTATCTTCCTGTTCCCAGAAACGATACAAAATTTAGTCAATTCAATTAACGTGTGACAACTGAAAGTTACAATTTTTCATATTCATAAGGATCCCAAGTTCAAATCTGGGATCTCCTTTTGTCGTTTTTTTATACCCTCCAAAAAAAAATTTGGACAGTATATTCACTTTGTCATTCCGTTTGTAACGCATCGAAATATCCATCTCAGACCCCATAAAGTATATATATTCTTGATCAGTGATGAAATCTAAGACGAACTGAGCATGTCCGTCCGACCGTCCGTCCGTCCGTCGGTGGAAATCACGATTCAGTCCAAACGAAAAGAGCTAGACTCTTGAAATTTGGTATAAATATATTTTAAAGCTTAGAGCAGGTTATGTTTGGAGATGGGCTAAATCGGGCAAGAGGGAAAAAAGTTCCCCTAAGAAGAACTAAACCAACTCAGAAAAAACAACATAATTTTTAAAGTGTTTTGGTTATTTTGTTAAGCACACGATATATTTTTATGTCAAATACGGTCCAACGCCTTAAACTTGGAGCCATAAAATAAAATTATTTTTAAACCCCGTCCCCTTTAGTGGGCGTTATTATATGCCAGAATAGTGTAAAACTTTAACAAATTGTTTTACTTTAACCTGCGTTCCTTAAAAATTACATTTTTAAGCTTTAATGACGAAGCTGAGATGTAACCTGGTACTACTCTGCCCTACCCCCTCCTCCCCCTTCCCCACCTAAATAACCCTACCAAAAAAAAAAAATTATTTTGTATAAAATTATCCCATGCATTTATTTTTAGAGTTTTATGAAATCCCGATTACTGTCCTACACCCTCCTCCCCCTTTGCCACCTAAATGGCCCTATAAAAAAAATATATATTTTGATGTAGTAAGAATTTTAACGAACATTTTATATTATATTATTCGAAATTTTAATTTAAATCTCAGAAAGACATGATAAATATTCCAAGTCAACATCAAACGGTAACACGGGTATTAAAACAATAACATGTTAACATCAGCTTGATACAGTTCTCGGATTCCTTTTCACAATAAAATTTGTGTAAATAGGAACTGTTATCACATTCAACTAAGCCACCTAATAAATGGTGACAAACACAATACACATGAGCACTGATGATGAAGGTGTTGCGGCTTTCGAAAACAGCTGTTCTGCTCTGCTGTGTAAGTTGAATAACAAAAAACTGATGTTGACTTGCCTTTGTGCCTTGGAATATTTATCATGTCTTTCTGAGATTTAAATTAAAATTTCGATCAATTAGCCTATAAAATCTTAATGTAAAAATATTTTTAATTTTGTATATAATTATACCAAGCATTTATGTTTAGAGTTTTATGACAAAGGTGAGATGTTTCCCCCACAGCCCTTACCAGAGCGACCCCGCCAAAATACAGTTTTTATAGCCTCCAAAGAGAATTGGATCCTATAAAGTAAATATGTATATTCTTGATTAGTGATGTAGTCTAAGACGGTCTAGCAATGCCCATACGTACGTCTGTGGACAACATGTTATTGTCTATTTCTGAACCCCGCCCCCTGTAGTGGGAGTTGACGTACCATATTATATAAAGAAACTCTGTCCCACCAAGTTAAACATTTTAAATTCACTTACTAAATATTTGGAGGGTATTTAAGATTCGACCCGGTCGAATATAACGTTTTTACTTGTTTTTTTTTTTAATTAATTTCTAATTAATAATAAATTTAATGTCAATAATTTAACTTTAAAGTGGTTCGTCATATTTTGTTTATGGCTTTTTTTTACTTTTTCCCTAATTTAGGTGCTAAGTCTCGGCTAACTTTGTTCAGTGAATTGTGCTTTGCTCACTAAACACACTTTTTAGCAGTGCTGCATTTGTAATTTGACTCAATATTATAAAAATTTCATATTTATTGAATAATAATTAATTGAAATTTTATATGGATAATTGAGATCAATAATGGCATTTATTGCTCAATTAAAGTGTATGTCTGGTTATGGTATAAGGCTGAATATTTATAAAATTCATTGAACAGAAATGCGTAGCTTAAAAATGTTTTATTAAAGGTCTTTAGATTTTCATTTACAAATTAGTTTTCCTACTTTAAAGACCAGAAAACGTTTCATAAAACACCCATCACGCCCACACAAAATATTTGATTTGCTGACTTTAATTTACACGTGTGGCAATTATTGCATTAAGATTTTGCAAAAAATAAAAATAAAATAAATAAAATATATATGTAAAAAAATATATATAATTTTCCTATGAATTTTTACACAAATGCAAACGAAAAACTGACGAAACGAATTCTTGGAAACAGGCAACAACTATTTATCATGTTCTTTAGCACTTACAAGTGACGAGCAAACAATAAAACTGTAAAAATAACAAAGTGCAAATAATTTAATTGCTATAATTAATGTTCTGTGCGAATTCCATTATGTTTTTCTCTTGTTACAGCGCTACGCTGATAATGAGTGTCACTTAAAATGATAAAAAAATAAAATGGTTAAACGATAATGCAGCTCATGAACCTCACCTTGTCCCAGAGAAACTTATATAAATTGGCCCGGAGCAACGAACGGCATTTAGTGCAGCTTGCAAACGGAAACATTAAATAATAACGGGAAATCAAAGAAAAAAAAGAAAGAAAAATATTAAGTGAAATGTTCATAAAAGAATTATTGGTAGTGGTGGGTTTGCTCAGTACCTGCGGCGCTCATGTGGCTCATAAAACTGCAGCTGGCTGTCAGAAGCCGCCACCACCATCGAGACAATTGACGCTTTGTGAAGAATTTCAATTGCTAAGAGACTTGGCGCCACATGAGTCCGTTGTCAGACTGGTACAAAGTCATATGGAAAACGATCGCAGATTTCGCATGGCTGTTCAATTTATGCAGTCTACAGCATTCAAAAAGGCCACTGATGCTATCGATGCCACCACCACTTATCAAAGTATACTAAGACAATTTGTTCAAAACGGCGTGAATACAGAAGACATTGACAGTGTGTACAAAATATTTGAATGTGTGCTAAAGCCCATCATTGAAGAGGCCATAGCGGACTCACGCTCGGTGCAGCATCCTGAGCATATGGTAGAGTCACGCAATTTGGGTACATTTGCCGAGGCAGCTGTTCGCCTAATACCCAAAGATGAGCTGTATGATACTTTGGAAACCCAAGTGGCTGAGAATACAAATTTTGCTAATTTTTATGAGGTGGTGCGCAAGCCCGCTTTTCGTACTAAAGTCATGGAAAGTTTTGTAAGTGTTTGTGTTTTTGTCTGTAGAGTAAAAAATTTCTTATTTTTTTTCTTGTTAATTTTCTGCTTTAGACCAATCGTGATGTCTCCAATTCCATTAAGAAATTGCGCCGCCAACAAATTTACTTGTCCGAATTGGCAAAATACGCCTTCCAAGTATTCAATGCGGGCCCAGAGGTTTAAAAGAAATAAATAAATAAACAAAATATGTATATGGTATTATTTTTGCAGTCTAATAAAGTTATTTCATAAATATTAAATCGCTGGCCAAGAATTTAAAATGGCAATAGTACTGTTTTTTTTAGCCAGAGTTCAAGGTTATTCTGTTATTTTTTAAAGCCAACTTGTTTACGACTGGAAAGTAAATTACAGATGCTGTTAGTTTTCGACAGCTACATTTTAATATTTTTATTTATTTATTTTTTTTGTCATATGCGTGCAAAAGTGTTACAGCCACATTATCTCCACTCATTATTACTACAAAATTTTACTCGTAATATTTAAGACCACACACAATAATTTCTAATGAAAGATAATCTAGCGAACGTACAACAAAGTGTGCGAGTATTTGTTCAGCAGTAAACCCAATTGTAGTTACACAATGGACAATTTCAGTTGCACTGAGAGAAAATGTAATGCATTTAATTAAGGAGGAAGGGATCATAAGATATTTTATATAAGAACATTTACAAGCGCACGACACCTGCGAAAGTCAAAATTCAATCACTTACAAAATAAGTGCCCAAAAATATGCATTAGTCTAACAACTATTTCAGCTGAAAGGAATTTTCCTTTATTTTAATCGTTCGATTATTTAATCGATTAATTATTCGAATAATTAATCGATTAATGATTCGATCAATTCGCCGATTACTTAATCGGTGAATTTTTCGATTAGTTATTCGAATAATTAATCGATTAATTAACCATTTAATGATTCGAATAATTCACCGATTAATTAGTCGGTATTTTGAAAATGTATTGCTAGAAGGAAATATATAAATTACTATTACAAAATTGTGCTCGTAATATTAAGGCCACAACAATAATTTCTTATGAAAGATAATCTAGCGAGCGTAGAACAAAGTGTGCGAGTATTTGCTCAGCAGTAAACCCAATTGTAGTTACACAATGGACAATTTCAGTTGCACTGAGAGAAAATTTAATGCATTTAATTAAGGAGGAAGGGATAATAAGATATTTTATATAAGAACATTTGCAATCGCAAGGAACGTCCCAATGTCAAAATTCAATCACTTACAAAATAAGTGCCCAAAAATATGCATCAGTGCTTAATAACTATTTAGGCTAAAAGGAATTTTCCTTTATTTTAATCGTTCGATTATTTAATCGATTAATTATTCGAATAATTAATCGATTAATGATTCGAACAATTCGCCGATTAATTAATCCGTGAATTTTTCGATTAATTATTCGAATAATTAATCGATTAATTAACCGTTTAATGATTCGAATAATTTACCGATTAATTAATCGGTATTTTAAAAATGTATTGCTAGAAGGAAATATATAAATTACTATTACAAAATTGTGCTCGTAATATTAAGGCCACAACAATAATTTCTTATGAAAGATAATCTAGCGAGCGTAGAACAAAGTGTGCGAGTATTTGCTCAGCAGTAAACCCAATTATAGTTACACAATGGACAATTTCAGTTGCACTGAGAGAAAATGTAATGCATTTAATTATGATATAATATATTTTATATAAGAACATTTATAATGGCAAGGAACGTCCGAATGTCAAAATTCAATCACTTACAAAATAAGTGCCCAAAAATATGCATTAGTCTAACAACTATTTCAGCTGAAAGGAATTTTCCTTTATTTTAATCGTTCGATTATTTAATCGATTAATTATTCGAATAATTAATCGATTAATGATTCGAACAATTCGCCGATTAATTAATCCGTGAATTTTTCGATTAATTATTCGAATAATAAATCGATTAATTAACCGTTTAATGATTCGAATAATTCACCGATTTATTAATCGGTATTTTAAAAATGTATTGCTAGAAGGAAATATATAAATTATTATTACAAACTTTTACTCGTAATATTTAAGACCACAACAATAATTTCTAATGAAAGATAATCTAGCGAACGTACAACAAAGTGTGCGAGTATTTGCTCAGCAGTAAACCCAATTGTAGTTACACAATGGAAAATTTCTGTTCCAGTGAGAGAAAATTTTATGCATTTAATTATGCAGGAAGGGATGATAAGATGTTTTATATAAGAACATTTACAATTGCAAGGAACTTCCGAAAGTCAAAATTCAATCGCTTACAAAATAGGCGCCCAAAAATATGCATCAGTGTCTAACAACTTTTTAAGCTAAAAGGAATTTTCCTTTATTTTAATCGTTCGATTATTTAATCGATTAATTATTCGAATAATTAATCGATTAATGATTCGAATAATTCGCCGATTAATTAATCCGTGAATTTTTCGATTAATTATTCGAATAATAAATCGATTAATTAACCCTTTAATGATTCGAATAATTCACCGATTAATTAGTCGGTATTTTGAAAATGTATTGCTAGAAGGAAATATATAAATTATTACTACAAAATTTTACTCGTAATATTAAGGCCACAACAATAATTTCTTATGAAAGATAATCTAGCGAGCGTAGAACAAAGTGTGCGAGTATTTGCTCAGCAGTAAACCCAATTGTAGCTACACAATGGACAATTTCAGTTGCACTGAGAGAAAATGTAATGCATTTAATTATGGAGGAAGGGATCATAAGATATTTTATATAAGAACATTTGCAATCGCAAGGGACCTCCGTAGGTCAAAATTCAATCACTTACAAAATAAGCGCCCAAAAATATGCATTAGTGTTTAACAACTATTTAAGCCGAAAAGAATTTTCCTTTATTTTATTTGTTCGATTATTTAATCGATTAATTATTCGAATAATTAATCGATTAATGATTCGAATAATTCACCGAATAATTAATCGGTGTTTTGAAAATGTATTGCTAGAAGGAAATATATAAATTATTACTACAAAATTTTACTCGTACTATTAAGGCCACAACAATAATTTCTAATGAAAGATAATCTAGCGAACGTACAACAAAGTGTGCGAGTATTTGCATACTAGTAAACCCAATTGTAGTTACACAATGGAAAATATCTGTTGCACTGAGAGAAAATTTTATGCATTTAATTATGCAGGAAGTGCGATCCCTTCCATTTACTATATTTACAATTACTACGATCCTGCGATGGTCAAAATTTAATCACTTACAAATTAAGTGCCCAAAAATATGCATCAGTGTCTTACAACTATTTAAGCTAAAAGTACGATTTAAGCTAAAAGGAATTTTCCATCGTTCGATTATTTAATCGTATAATTATTAGAAAAATTAATCGATTAATTATTCGAATAATTAATCGATTAATTAACCGTTTAATGATTTGTTTAACTCACCGATTAATTAATCGGTATTTTAAAAATGTATTGCTAGAAGGAAATATACCTAAATGGAGGTATCAAATAAGTGTATTTAAAACATGAATTCGTTTCTTTCAACGACTAAGCTTTAGCTTCAGCGACTTACGGAATATGGCTGATTTACAATAATTTTTAGTTCAGTTGCGGAATAATTCTATTTTCTCGGTGTAATATACGAGTATGTTTTGGCTTAGCTTTTCTTACTTTATCTTTTTATGTGTTCAAGTTTACTTAATATGTAGTTGTCAGTCATTTGCAGAGCTGATAAAACAAACTCGTAATAATTCCAATGGCTAAACACCATACACTAAGGCATACATACATATGTAATTGTCTGGGTATAAGCGTGTGGGTCTATGAATGGCAAGGGTCCAGGAAGAATACATTCGGTGTAAGTGTGTATGTCGTAGTCATAGATGTATATGAATATTGTACACATGATTAGAATTTTTCGCATGATTTTCTGTTTATACGAGTATTAACTTTTGTTTTATATAACTTATTGTAGTTGTTGTCCTTTGCTAATTAAGTCTGTTTATTCTTAAATTGTATGAGTTGGCTTCCCCTTAATTTGTTTGCAATGTCTCTATTCTGTTTAAGCTGCAGACATGAGAGTATTATCGAGAAAGTTGTTTATTAAAATTATAAGAAATACAAAATAGTCAAACCAAATGATTTTTTTTTTCGTACACGGTTCATGGTAATAGTAAATGAGATTATGATATGAATAAGTTTATTACAAATCATATAATTACCTTAAATATGTATATTAAACAGCTCAATGGAAAAAGCACTTGTATTTGTTTTCATTTAAGGATTGCAGTTTAAGCTGAAATTACACAGAATTAAGTACGTTTTTAGAAAATGTGAAAATAAATTTTTTAAAGTTTTTAACAGCACAATTAAATTAAAATTTTGTGTGATTTAATTTTATTTCATAATTATTAGGGTCTTCAGTTAATCGGTATTTTCCTTTAAGTTAATCGTTCGATTATTTAATCGATTAAATATTCGATTATTTAATCGATTAATTATTCGATTATTTAATCGATTAATTGTTCGATGAATTAATCGATTAATTATTCATCTAATTAATTAAGTGTTCCCATTAATTAATCGGTATTTTAAAAACGTATTGCTAAAATGAAATATATCTAAGAGGAAGTATTAAATATGTAAGTGCATTTAAAACTTGAATTCGTCTCTCATTAAATCTAGTCCTTAGATTTTTAATTAAATCGTTGGCAAAAGTGTAATAGTGTCAAGCTTAATTAGGGTATCAGAGTCTTTATTAAGCTGTTTTATACCGGCGTCCAAAAGGCTTTTAAAGTTTTAATTAAAATTCGTTTAATCAAATCAAAATCTCAGCAAGAACATGACCCACACATTTATGTAAACGAAAGAAATATTCAACCAGTTTGAAAAACGATGACCAACAGTGTTTCAAATCACGTATATTTTTGTATTGTAGTTTTTGCTGTCTATCATTTGACTGATTAAAAAGAAGACCTTCCTTTTTTGGTATGAAAATATATTTTTTAAACACATACCTTTTGTACATGACACTAAACAAATAATTAAAAAAAATATATAAAAATTATTTATATTGCTACAAAAAATTAAAAATTTTATTAAAATTGTTAATCGACTAATGGATTTATCGATTAACATATTAATCGATTAATATTTGCTAAGCGCATAACAATAAAAATTTTTATATTATTACAAAAAATTTAAAATTCTATTACAGTGGTTATTCGACTAATCGATTTATTGATTAACATATTAATCGATTAATATTTTCTAAACGCATACCTTTTGTAACTGAGACGAAACAAAGAATTAAATAAAAATATTATAAGAACAAAAAAATACAAATTTTGTTACATCGGTTAATCGATTAATCGACTGAAATTAATCGATTTAATCGGTAGTCGAAAATAACTACTTTTAAATTAACCGATCAGCTCATGGGGTACGAATTAATCGGATAATCAATTAACGATTAACCGAATGAATAACCGAATATATACCCATAATGCATATCTATAAATAAATATTTACACATTGACTCACTCTTATAAATGCAATACTTAATAGCCCTATTCACAATCTTGTGCAAATGGTCGTGCATCATTGCATTTGCAAAATATTTGTAATCCACACCAACAAAATACATTGAAAATGCTCTCAAATACTCTCTCAATTTGCAAATGCTATAATGCAAGACCATTTGCACAGGATTGTGAATTGGGCTTATAAGTTTATTGCCACAATTTTTCGGAATGAAATAATGAAATCATTTATTTGGCTGGTAAATTTATATATAAATAGGGTACACATTTTTGTGGTACAATTTCAAGAATCTTATAGCCTATAGGTATTTATGAAACATACGGGCTTTAAAAGGTACTTTTATGTAGATACGCATAGACTTTGTTTTGGCACATGTGCACACAAACATTTATTTTATTTAGTACCTGCAAGAAAGAGTTTAAAGAATTTAGACAATATCAGAGAAAATTAAATTTAATTTTGCAAATACATATCATCTTAGTTATTAGCAGTAAAACAAAACTACATCATTGTTTAAAATATGAATCGCTTTGTATTCATAGATTTTTTTAATCGAAAACAATACCGCGTTGTCCACACCTTTCACAATAGATTAATTCGTAACAGATGTGTCGCATTTATTTATCACAAACGGAATTATCTACTGAAATCAGAAAAAATATCTTTGTGAAAAATTTTCTTTCTTTCTTGTATGCAATTAATTCTGTGACACGGCTGACTATATCGTTCTTGTCTTCCTCTAAAAACTAAATTTTGTAAATTATATTATACGCTCGCTCACTAGTTTTGTAGAAGCCCAATGATTTTTCTTATTAAAAAAAAATTTATTGAAAAAAAAATTATTTACATAATATGTTTACTTATGTTGGTCCTTACTGCTTCAATTGCTCTTACGCAAATACTGCTTGAAGGTCTTTTATATATAAATTTTTTTTAATTTTCATTCAGAAGCTTTTCGCAGAGATTCTTTAATATTTACTCTTGTTTGTTAGCTAAATGCCTAAAGATTGTATGAATATTTTTATTTATGCTGAAATTTGTTTACACACAACTACTCGTATGAATAATAAATTCTATATTCAAACCGATATACGGCTGTGAGTTTGTTAGAAGTTGAAATTTTGCGACTCAATAAATATTCTTTTGCAAATAATCATTGGGGGAATTCGCAAACGTGCACAAATAAACGAGCATAACGAGATGATGATAATTAAAAGAAAAAAATATATAAATTTTTCAGGAATTTGTGTGGCACATCAAAAAAATCAAGCACTTTGACATCATGTCGCTGCTGCAGTGAACAGAGCAAATCGATATTAGGGGAAGTTTTTTCCCTCTGGCCCGATTCAACCCATTGACGAACTTGACCTGTGCTATCCGTCAATTTAGATTTATAACAAGTTTCAAGGGTCTGGCTCTTTTCGTTTGGACTGAAACGTGATGTCCACAGACGGACGGACGGGCATGCCCAGTCGTCTTAGATTTCATCACTAATCAAGAATATATGTATATACTTTATGGGGTCTCAGATGGATATTTCGCTGCGTTACAAACGGAATGAAAAAGTGAATGTACCTTCCAGTTCTTTTTTGGAGGGTCTAATAAAAATCATACAGACGATTCCAGGGTTGGACAACTGAATTTTTTTGGTGCCTAAAGTAACCAATTAAAATACATTTTCCTTTTCCTTATAAATTAAACACATTTCATATTTTTGAAAGAATTTCATGGGTATTAGAAATCAGATAAGTCCAAAATAAAGCTCCAGAGCTGGAAAATTTAGACTTTTTTAGAATATTAAAATAACTAAATAAAACTAGTTTTTGCTTTGGTAATCGAACATATTTTAGATTTTAGAAAGATATAAATTATTATTAAGTCCGAAAAATAAGAGAAGGTTTCAGAATTGGAATGAATGTATGTATAGATCATAGATGCGGTAAAGCCGAATATAAGGTTTGACTTAGCCGATTATAAGATTTGGCTTAGCCGAATATATTTGTCTTAATCGAATATAGGATTCGGTACAGCTGAATATAAGATTCAGCACAAGCGAATATAAGATTCGGCACTGGCAAAAATATGCATCGGCTCTGGCGAACATAAGGTTGGACCTAATCAAGGTAGAAATTAATGGGACCCAAATGGGCTCGATTCTACTTTTCCTCTTACCAGTAACCTGTTAACCTAATCGAATATAAGATTTGGCCCAGCCGAATATAAGATTCGATACAGGCATTTGTAAGCTTCGGCTCTGGCTAATATAAGGTTGGACCCAATCGAATATAAGATTCGGCCAAATCGAATATAAGATTCGGCCCAGCCGAATATAAGATTCGGCCCAGCCGATTATAAGGTTCGGTCAAGCCGAATATAAGATTCGGTTCAGCCGAATATAAGATTCGGTTCAGATTAATATAAGATTCCGCCCAGCCGAATATAAGGTTTGACCAAGTCAAATATAAGGTTCGGCCTAGTCGAATATAAGATTCAATCTAACCGAATATGAGTCTGAACACAATGTAACGATAATTTATTGCGGTGCGGTTTTTCATACGATTTTGAAGTAAAAACCCGCAGTGCGGAACGGCATAAAATTTAAATCTATTTTATTTTCATTGTGGACTTTCTCACTCTGTCAATTTTTTACACTCTTTCTCTTTCTGATGTTGCCATAGTTTTTGAATAATAGGCGATGTTCACAACATTATTGTAAACAAAAAACATGATTTTGAATTTAATAAATTTTTGTCATAAAATACAAAAATTTAAAAAATTTATCAACAGAAGAAAAAAAAAGTGAACAATAATGAAAGAATCATTACAAAATTTTTAACATATATACGGTAATATTTTTTTAAAAATTTGAATAAATTAATACAAACAATGACAAGTATTGCCGTCGTCGTCTTCCGTTGTATTATGTTTATTTTTCTCTCTTGCAACGAGAAATCATACCGCACCGCAAACATTGTGGTTAGACTCTATAAGATAAGCCCCAGCCGAATATAAAATTCGGTCCAGCCGAATATAAGATTCGATCCAGCCTAACATAAGATTCTTTCCAGCCGAATATAAGATACGACCCAGCCGAATATAAGGTTCGGCCCAACCGAATATGAAATTCGGTACAGCCGAATATGAAATTCGGTACAGCCGAATATGAAATTCGGTACAGCTGAATATGAAATTCGGTACAGCCTAATATGAAATTCAGTACAACCGAATATGAAATTCGGTACAGTCGAATATGAAATTCGGTACAGCCGAATATAACTCTTTTATTTGTTTTTTGTTATTTAATAATAATTTTAAAAACTCAAGGCTTCTAAGGCCAAATAGGATTTATATTTTTTGCCTAAAAAAACAACCCTAGTACATAAAATGCAAATAAAGGTGTGTGGTGCAAGTAACTGCAGTAGAGAAATTTCTATATTTTTTCGAAAATGAAATAATAAACGGTACAAGTGTGTAAAAAATATTTCAAATATAGAAAGTTTTTAAACTTTTTGCATTTCAAATAAAAAAGAGTTCTTCAAAGTGTAATGGAAGAGTGTTGCAATAATCCCAATGAATACACAGCAGTCTAATTGTATTTGAATACAGAGTAGTTTACGTAACTCTATGGCAAAGAGCATGATAGAGTTGCCATGCAACGTCAATGATATTTGCAGTGAATAAGAGAATTAGAGTAGCACAGGCTACTCGTACTTTCAGAATTTGTAATCCTTAAGACCATATGCAACTAGAGATTTTGTAAGAAAATAATGTTGCTGCTTTTATAATATTAAAAAAGTGCGTTCAATGTCTTGCTTTGCTTTTTTTTTTGTAGAATTGTTCAATGTATTTTTATATACGAATAATTCTTATATTTCAACATTTGGTGAATTATCTACTCGCAGCAGTTGCAGTTTCTCTCGAAAATGTCTTCTCTACAATTCTGCACAAACAAAAGGAAAATATTTCTTTTGAATGAAAACAATTCAATTGTAAGGAAACTATAAGACTACAAGGATTTATGAAATGCTGACCACACAAGATTAAAAACAACACTTTGTTCTTTGCTTTTATTTAATTTCTTTTTCGTGCGAAAGAAAGTTTCGTGTTAAAGAAAAGAGTTCGTTAAGAAAAAAGAAAACAAAAACAAACGAAAATAAAAATTAAATATTAAAAACTTGCAACCTAGAAAACTTTTGTAAAAGTTTAAGGGGAAAGAAAAACAATAACGAAATTGAAAATGAAAATGAAAGTTTCATGAATACGTACATGCATTTTAAAGCCAATTTAATAGCATCAGCACATCTGTTATTGTGCTGCAGATTGCACTATGGGGCAGAAATGGAACAGTGGTAGGTGCAAAATAAAAAGAAAAAGAAATACATAAACGAAACGGTGGATAAAGTTTCAAAATTCTCCGTGCCTTTTGGTTCACTTTGAGTGCAGACGGAATATCGATTTTCAAACTGCTACAACTTTTGGATGAGTCAACGGATTCTCCCGTGATTGATGTAGTTTTTCCGAATTGACAACACTAGTTTATCACATATAGTATTTCGCAATTTAAAAAAAAAACTAATTGGAACATCAACCAATTTTGACGTGGTTTTTCAATAAATCGATTGATAAATCCTTTTAAAAGTTATTCTAAAAATTTTTATACAAAAACTAAAGTTTCTTAGTTTTTTTTCGAATGGCTTGCAATTCATAGAAATTTCTATTAAATGTTTTTAAAATTCAATTAAGACTAAATTTTTAAATTAAGAAAGAGTTGATAAATATGCCCAGGCACATAGGAAAGTCAACATCAGTTTTAATTATCCAACTTGCACAGCAGAGCAGAACAGCTGTTTTCGAAAGCCGCTACACCTTTATCGACCAGTACTCAAGTGTACTTTTTGTTCAACAGCACTTAAGTGGCTTGTGTTTTTATTTTGAATTTAAAACTATAGTCGGGAGTGTGAAAACTTAAACTGTTCGAATTATTAAAAAAAAACTAATTCATGAAAAATCTCATAGTCTTATATACAAGTTGACATATGCTCGACGCAAATTAAAAATAATTTAACTATTTGTTGTTCAAAGCTTAAACAACAACAACAACAAAAACTATAAATTTCAACTAAAAATATGACTTGTTCTTAAATTTATTATTTTTACGAAATATTTCACTGCAGTAAAAAAAAGAACAGCTAAATTGTTTTTTAATATGTGGACACGTTCATGCAGTTAGTGTGCATTTTATGCAAATTGCAAGTTTTTAGTTGAAACTCCGCAAGCGCGTGCAACACTCAAAGTCAAAAGTGTTGCAAGTGCCTGGCAGCAGAATATTCTTTTATTTTATAAAGAAATTCCTATAGAATCACGTGCAAAAGTTTTGTGTTCTGAACGGCGATACAATAATAAAATTCTCAGACTTTTTATACCCTCCAAAAAAGAATTTGGAGGGTATATTCACTTTGTCATTCCGTTTGTAACGCAGCGAAATATTCCTTTAAAACCCATAAAGTATATATATTCTTGATCAGTGATGAAATTTAAGACGATCTGGCCATGTCTCTTGAAGTTTGGTATAAATACATTTTAAAGCTTAGAGCAGGCTAAGTCCGGAGATGGGATAAATCGGGCAAGGGGGAAAAAAGTTCCCCTAAGAAGAACTAAACCAACCCAGAAAAAACAACATCATTTTTAAAGTTTTTTGGTTATTTTGCTAAGCAAATGATATATTTTTATGTCAAACACGGTCCAACGCCTTAAACTGGAGTCATAAAATAAAATAAAAATTATTTTAGTGGGCGTTATTATATGCAAAACTAGCATAAAAATTTAACAAATTGTTTTACTTACGCCTGCATTCCTTAAAAATAAAATCTTTAAGCTTTGATGACGAAGCTGAGACGATACCTGGTACTCTTCTGCCCTACCCCCTCCTCCCCCTTCACCTCCTAAATGACCCTACCAAAAAAATAAAAAAATTAATATATATTGTATGTAATCATCCCAAGCATTTCTTTTTGGAGTTTTATGACTGCCTGTTTCCGCCCTACCCCCTCCTTCCCCTTTGCCCCCTAAATGACCATATACAAAAATAATAATTATTTTTTTTTATTTTGTATATAATCATCCCAAGCATTTATTTTTAGAGTTTTATGACAAAGCTGAAATGTTTCCCCCACAGCCCTTGCCAGAGCGACCCCGCCAAAATACAGTTTTTATACCCTCTAAAGAGAATTGCACCCTATAAAGTAAATACGTATATTCGTGATGAAGTTTAAGACGGTCCAGCAATACCCATACGTTCGTCTGTGGAAAATATGATATTGTCCATTTTTGAATCCCGACCCCTTTAGTGGGCGTTGACGTACGATATTATATAAAGGAACTCTGTCCCACCAAGTTAAACATTTTAAATTCTCTTACTAAATATTTGGAAGGTATTTAAGATTCGACCCCGGCCGAATATAACGTTTTTACTTGTTCTTCTTCTTTTCACACGTCCGTACAAGTTGAAAGATGATTGAAAGTATTTTGCTGCAATTGCATTTATCATACAACTTTTTTCCTTCATACTTTCATGCTGGCAAAGTTATTTGTGAAGTACATTCAAGTTGTTGTTCGTTTTAATACGATAGCAGTTTGATAATATCGTGACATTTTGAATCAAAGATTTTATATATTTCAGCTAAAAGTATTTGGTACAGTGTCTTTCTACTGGTTGCGAAAAATAATATAACAAAATAAATAAATAAAGCAAAATAAAAATAGATATATCAATAATGACAATTTTTGTCATCTACAAAAACAAACACATGCATGAAGGGAAAGTAAAGCCAAGTTTTGTAAAAAAAAAAATTCGGTCATTAAATGCAGCACTGCTAAAAAGTGTGTTTAGTGAGCAAAAGACAAACTCACTGAACAAAGTTGTTGTTGTCGTCACTTAGCACCTAAACTGAGAAAAAGCTAATAAAAAAACCATAAGCAAAATATATTTAGCCATGTTGAAGTTATATTATAGACATTAAATTTACTAGTAATTAGAATATATAAAAAAAAGATCCCAGATTTGAACTCGAGGTCCTCATGAATATGAAAAATTTTTACTTTAAGTTGTCATTCGTTAATTGAATTGCCTAAATTTTGTACATGTGAACAGGAAGATAATTATGGCAATTAATTGAAAATTGACTCAATTAAAAATGCATGTCTGAACACCATATTATTAAAAATATTTTCGGTTTATAAAAGTTTTACAAAACTGATTTTCATACAAAATTTGGTTTGTAAACCCTTTATAAAGCAGACTTATTTTTCTTTATGAATAAGTCTTTCCGTCATATTAAATTACAAAAAAAAAGAAAAATTATTGCTTGATTAACTCATATCGTCCCAGAGATTTTTTTTCGAATAAGTTTATAAAACTAAGTAGTTAAATGGTAAATTAATTCCAGAAAATACGAATCAGATGCCCGATTTTTTTTTTAATTTTCATTAAATTTTTTTTTAAAAACTTTCATTAAAAATATTTTTAAAGTTTCATTAAAAATTTTTTTAAAAATTTTCATTAAAAATTTTTTTCAAAATGTTCATTCACAATTTGTTAAAAATTTTTATTAAAATTTTTTTTTTAAATTTTCATTAAAATTTTTTTTTTTAATTTTCTTTTTTCTTTTCATTTTTTTTAAAAGTTTTCATTAAAAATTTTTTTCAAAATGTTCATTCAAAATTTGTTAAAAATTTTTATTAAAATTTTTTTTTTTTTAAATTTTCATTAAAATTTTTTTTTTAATTTTCTTAAAAAAGGATATGTTCTTAGTCTTTCCTAAGCAGAGAAAAAAAAAATTTAAATGCTTGAAATTTTCTGTACGGAAAATCGAACACTGGGACGAAATGGGTTAATATTTCTGATTTCTATATCATAAATGAAAAGCTGAAAAATTTATTTTTGCACAATTTCACTCAAATTTAATATTCGAGAATTGTTATGCAAAGCCATACAAAAATAAAAATAAAAAATTCATTAAAATTTGCGACTGATATATTAAAAAGCAATAGTTTATATTTTTATATTTCCCGAGATGTACGATAGTCTAAAATGGGTTTTTTTTTCATACGAAATTTTCTATGTATCTGATATTTTTAAAAATATTTCTCAGCCTCTCATGTCATCTTAAGTGTTATTTTTCTTAACAGAGAATTGCAACGTTTAAGGTTTTTTATGTGGCGCAAACTTTGCCTGAAATGAGAAGCATCAAGTTAAAGAAATCTGCATATGAATGGAAATAATGTAATCCAATTTACAAACATACGCTTGAGTTATTTCTATTCCGATTTAATGTGAGTGATATTATGCCATTGTGTTTTTTTTTATGGTAGCAAAAAAAAATTACAATAATAATAAAACTAAGGGTCGAACTGAGTGGGCCTTTCTCTGAAAAAAAATATTTGGAAATTTTTTTAAATATCTTAAAAACGGAAAATTTACTGCTCTTGTAGTTGCAGCCTAGGAAATTCTTACGAAAAGTTTATGTGTCATTAAGTGTTCAATAAATTTAAATAACTTTTATTCCATTGGAAAGACCTATTGTTGCCATTATCTGCGGAATATAATATCGTTGAAATGGCCGCCACAGCCAAAATATTCATGACCCTGGCGTGCACAGGAGGCTGAATTTGAGGAATGAACTGCTGTCATCTCATATATTTGCGACTTAAGAAAACCTCACGAGAAAAAGTCTAAGGCAGACAAATCGCTCGATCTCGGTGGCCAGTTCACATCACCCGCATGGGAATGACCACAACATGAGATGACCACAGCCTCAAACCGATCGTGCAGAATAACCAATGCGGCACTAGTTGTTTGGCACTTGTGCCAAAGGCCCCCTAAATGGCTCCCTCTTTCATAGCTGCGCTACTTCCGCATTGAATTACTTTCTTATGCAAAGACGCACACATATGCAATTGTATGCTCTCTTACTGCGTGTACACAGCATTTTCCAATGATGCTTACGATTGCAAGTATTCCTATTTCTTTAAATATCATTTTGTTTTACATATTGATTACATCTCTTTACTTCAGTTGATTATTCGATTCGATTAGGTTTCCTTCAGCAATTCCAGCTGACTGCAGCAGTTGTACATCTTATATTGTGTGTGTGTGTGTGTGTGTGTGTGGCATACAATAAGACTCTGAAGCAACTTGTGTATGTGAAGTTTGATTGTGCTTTTTCTTTGTTAAATATGCAATTTGTATCATCAAAAACACAATATTTGTTTAGCCGAAGAGTATCAATTGTCTATTAGACTACACCTGATTAAAAGTCATTTAAGTAATATTCCATCGCATGGCAACTATTTGCAAACTTAGCATTTTATTGCTAAATATTTATCATATTTCAGGTCAACTAATTTAAGGGCTGGTGTTGCTGCAAAAGAGATTTCTGCCTCTAAGAGAAAAAAGACTCTAAGTAAATAAGAACAAGCAAAGTCTTATATGGTAATCAGACATGCATTTTTAATTGAGTCAATATTCACTTTATTGCCATAATTATCTTCCTGTTCACATATGCAAAATTTAGTCAATTCATTTAACGTATAACAACTAAAATCAAAAACTTTTCTTATTCATGAGGACCTCGAGTTCAAATCTGGGATATTTTTATACCCACCAAAAAAAAAAGAATTAGAGGGTATATTCACTTTGTCATGTCGTTTGTAACGCAGCGAAATATCCCTCTAAGACAGGGCTCCTCAGCCATTGCACTCCAGATACGAGTGCCAATCGGATTTTTTACACGTATTCACATACGCAACACGAACAGTAACGAAATTCACATCAATGAGAGAAGAGAAAATAAAAATTTTATTCATAGACAACAACAAATGCATGACTAAATTTTCAACCCGCGTTGCCATCGTTCGATTTTTTGTATTCTTGAATGGATGAATTTATATATATTATGATTTTTAGTAATTTTGTATGATACAAAAATGGTTTTATAATATTTTATATCTCCATTGGAAGATAGTATTGTCTATAATAGAATATTTTAATATAAGCCTTATGAAAAATTTCTACAGAGGAACTTTTTTTTTAAATCGAAAGAAATGTTATTTACTCAGTTGCACGAGTATTTTAAAATTTTTGGTACATTATCTTTACACCATTTACAGTTTTATTTCCGAATTTTCTTATCATAATTTTCTTTCCACGCTTATTTCGACTAAATACTTTTTATATGGGCTTTGACAGCATTTCGGTCGAAATTGTGAATAGAATATAGGCTATAGAAACAAAAATCAATTTCACACATTTATAAAAGTGAAAACTAAGTTTGCCTTCTTATATTATTATCAATTTGATTTTGTGATCAACGGCAACACCTTTAAATGTTCTTTCTTGTTCACATAGTTGCCAGACAAAATAGATGCAATATCGCCAAATTTTTGAGAAAAAACATCAAAATCTTCATATTACTTTTTCAAATCGTTAATGTGAAATTATTACGGTAGTTTTATGAAAAATACCTCAACATTTCTACAGAATTAAAAAATGCTTTCAATTTTTCATATAAAACGGTGTTATTTTGACAAAAATATTTAAAAACAATGAGTAAGTTCAATTTGAAGTATACGTAAAATAAGAAATTGCTTCTATTTAATATTTTTGTTCCTATAAATTTTTTTATTGCAAAAAGTTTTATGGGGAGAAGAGGGTACATAAGGCTCTTTTTTCCGAGGCTCTATATCTCAGAAGTTACATTGCCGATTATTATTATTTAGATTTTTTTAATTAGCTTCTTTAATGTACATAGCTATCACCTATTACTAATATTTTACGAATTATATTGCTAGAAGTACGAGTTTCAACGTCTAGTAGCGTCCTTATATAGAATTTTTTCAAAATTACAAACATTTTAATAGATGAATTGACTTGAAAGCAAATTTTTTGATTTGTAAGTCTTTTTTATAATATATGTCTTTTCTCTTAATTAAAAGTAAGAACCAAAATGTTTTGATTCCACTTACATATTTAGATTTTTTTACTCCTCTATTATAATTTCCTGGACTTGGTCTTTTAAATATTTCGTTCAAATTTAATATATAAATCACGTTATTTTTAAACAGAAATAACGGAACACAATATTTTTATGTCAGATAAAATGGCAATATATAAGTCAAAATATTCCAACATTATGTACATTAATAAATTCGGAAAAAAATTTAAAATAATTTTCGCCTGTATTAATTAAATGTAAGAAATACATATTAATGAAAACTTTATTTAAATATTTCATGTCATTTTATTTTTGGCATAAAAAGTCGTAAAAATGACGTCGTCTGGCAACATTATTTGTACGCTCTTGCTTAAAAAAACAGTCACTAACACATGAAAAATTCACAAATACATTATACTTAAATATTTTCTCCCATTGAGGAGCCCTGCTCTAAGACCCCATTAAGTATATATATTCTTGATCAGTGATAAAATCTAAGGCGATCTGAGCATGTCTGCACGTCCGTCCGTCCGTGTGTGGAAATCACGATTCAGTTCAAACGATAAGAGCCAGACTCTTAAATTTTGGTACAAATATATCTTGAAGGATAGCACAAGTCAAGTTCGTAAATGGGCTTAATCGGGCCAGAGGTAAAAAAGTTCCCCTAAGAAGAACTAAAACAACCTCTAAAAAACAACATAATTTTTAAAGTTTTTTTTTATTAATTTTGTTAAGCAAATGATATAGTTTTATTTCAAAGAAGGCTCAACGCGTTAAATTTCCAACCACAAATAAAATAAATTAACTTTAAAACCCCGCCCCCTTTAGTGGGCGTTATTTATTCAAAAATAGTGTAAAAATTTGACAAATTATTTTACTTAAGCCTACATCCCTTAAAAATAAAATTTTTAAGTTTCAACGACGAAGCTAGACGTAACCTGGTACTACTTTGCCCTATCCCCTCCTCCCCCTTTGCCCCTAGATCACCCTATCAAAAAAAAATAAATTTAAATAAATTTTACGTTTAATTATGCCAAACATTTACTTTTAGAGTTATATGGCAAAGGTGAAATGTCTCCCCCACGGCCCTTGCCAGAGCGACCCCACCAAAATACAGTTTTGGTACCCTCCAAAGAGAATTGGGCCCTATAAAGTATATATATTCTTGATCAGTGATGAAGTCTAAGACGATCTAGCAATGCCCATACGTTCGTGGAAAACATGATATAGTCTATTTTTGGACCCCGCCCCCTTTAGTGGGCGTTGACGTACGATATTATATGCAAAACTAGTGTAAATATTGAACAATTTGTATTCCTTAAGTCTACAAGAAGCTGAGATGTTTTCTGATCTTACAGAGGTAAACGTCTCCCCCACGGTCCTTCCCAGAATGACTATGTCAAAATAGAGATTTCGAATTGGGTACAGAGATGTCTTAAAGGAACTCTGTCCCACCAAGTTAAACATTTTAAATTTACTTACTAAATATTTGGAGGGTATTTAAGATTCAAATAAAACCTTTTCACTTCCTTCTTTTTTTTTAATTTTCTAATTAATAATAAATTTAAAGACAATAATTTAATATAAATGAAATTTATTTGTTGGTGGTTAAGCAATGTCTATATGCATTTCATTTGGTAAAGCACCAATGAAATGCATATAGACATTGCTTAACCACCAACAAATAAATTTCATTTATATATAGTGGTATTGTGACAACAATGTGTCAAATAAGAAGATTTCATGACAATAATTTAACTTGAAAATGGCTCGACATATTTTGTTTGTGATTTTTTTTCTCTTTCCCACAATTTAGGTGCTAAGTCTCGACTAAGCTTGTTCAGTGAGTTGTGTTTTGTTCACTAAACACACTTGTTAGCAGGGCTGCATTTGTAATTTTACTCAATATTAAATATTAAGTAATAATTGAGAAAATCACTTAATTAAAATTTTATAACGTTGATTGAGCTCAATTTAAGTGCACGGCTGAGATCCTTCTAGTATAAAGCATTAAATTAAAATTTAAGAAAAATTTAAATTAAAAATTATAAACTTTTATAAATTCGCAATAAGCTTTGGAACTAATTCAAAATTAGTTACTTATGAAAATAACTTATTTTTTTCATAAACACTCTCACTAGGCTGTCTTTATAATCTATTTCCCTCTAAAAAGCATTTCCAATTTATAAATAAATTTTTGTAAAGACCAATTTCTTTGGTATTTAAAGATTTTTTCCTTATTTATTAATTAAAAAAAAAAACAAAGAACAACAAATACCCCAAAGTCATTGAATATCACAATAATACACAAAAATTTAGACTGCAACAAATGAAAACAAAATATTCATCAAATTTTTTAATAAAGTTATTTGAAAATACTCTTACTTTGGATTGCTTCAAGCTCTCCAAATTGCAAAGAACTTCTAAGTTCCGAAAGTAATGAAATATTAAAAAGTATAAACGAATTTTTCAAATTATTATTTATTGAAGTGAAACAAGTACATTTGAAATTCCTATTCATGAACATTATTTTTGAGATCTAACGAAGCGATTAATGAACATAAACCTAAATTGAAAATTCTTAAAAAGGCAGGCATTTGATGTGGCACAACAAAAAAAAATGTTCAAAGAAATTTTAAGCCAATTAAATAATAGACAAAAAAAAAACAAGTACCTTCTGTGTTTAGGAATGTGCCAAAAGACTCAGCTGCAGTTTTCCAACCATTTAAAAGTCAGATAAAATTGTATCGGCTCATTGCAGGTATTCAGGCAAACACTCAAATGATCATATAATGGAAAAGCAGCATCAGACTAGAAAAATATTTGTAGACATTTTTAAATCTACAAGATATAGATGTTCAAAGAGTTTCCTTTAAAAATAAAACCGAATCCATGGATGCTTTTAGGGGTTATTAGTTTCGTAAATATATATTTTTTTCAATTAAATTGTACATGATAAATTTTTAGTGTCAGTATCGAACTTTTTTTAATTGCTCTGTTAAATTAAGATCAATAGGCTTATTTTTCGGAAACGTGTTTTAAGTTCAGAAAGACATGATAAATATTAACAGAAACAACAAAAAGTCAAAATCAGTTTTTATTACGCAATTTATCCCACAGAGCAGATCATCTGTTTTCGGAGGCCGCTACACTTTCCTTATTAAAATTTATGTGTATTTTTATTTGTTACCATTTATTAGAGGGCAACACAAGTTTTAATTACGCAATTTACCCAACGGAGCAGGTCAGCTGTTTTCGAAAGCCGCTACACTTCCATCATCAGGACTCATATGTATTTCTGTACGTCACCATTAACTAGGTGGCAACATCAGTTTCAATTACGCAATTTACCCAACAGAGCAGATCAGCTGTTTTCGAAAGCCGCTACACTTCCATCTCCAGGACTCATGTGTATTTTTGTTTGTCAGGATTTATTAGGTAGCAACATCAGTTTTAATTACGATATTTATCCAGCAAAGCAGATCAGCGGCTTTCGAAAGCCGCTACTCAAGTGTATTTTTGTTTGTTACCATTTATTAAGTGGCTCTGTTGCAATGATAACATTTATATTTAAACAAATTTTAATAATCGATATTCTTACTATCGAAATACTTCGATAGTTTTAAAAATATATCGATATATTGATTATAAGCTAAAAAAATTTACAAAAAACTATCGATATATCGAAGATGCTATAGTGATAGCATCACAGGATTTTGCTTCCCATAGATTGCAGTTACTGGCAGTTAAATAATATATTTTTAACAATATAAAATAGAGCAAACCAGTAGTTTCTTCTTTATAATAACTATCGTGCCATCGATAGTTTTCAAAATGAGTGCGTATGAGTAATTTATGCAGAAAAATTAATTCAATTAATTATCATACGCACTGTGTAACGTAGGCAAATACAGTTGACACCGCTTTAGTGGAAATAACCAAAACCCAATTTTTTTCAGTTATCCGATTTTTCTCTAAAACGTAGTTCGGATTACTGAAATTTTTTACAGTTAAGCGTACTGCTTAAAATCAGTAAAACATTCACATGCATATGTGCACATTTTGTTGTTGACATTTTTCACGAGTTCCTCGAAAATGTCTAGCCACTTGCATTGACAATATAATAGAGAAATACAATAAATTACGTAAGAGCGAAAAGGACGAATACATTTTGCCACTTAATTTTTTAACGGACAAAAAATGCACAATTTTTCCAGCCTTAAGTTATGCAATCGATTTCTAATAAATAAATTTGACATTCGTTTATTTTTCCACTAAAGCGAAGTAAGTTTCATACAAAACGTAGTTGTAGGCTTGCTTTTAGTTTTCACTAATACTGTATTTTCAGTAAAGCGATGTTACGCTAAAGCGAAGTGAATAAGACTAGCTGCGTTTAATAGGAGTGCGGGGATTTGTCCCGCTTTCAGTAATCCGATTTTTTTCAGTAAAGCGTGTTGCGCTAAAGCGGATTCGACTGTATTAAATCTTACTTTTTAGCAATGCGCCTGACATCATGCACCACAATTTGAAGCATTTAAAGAAGTTTTGCATTTTTTATTTTTTATCTTGGACCAGCACTCAGGGGATGACCCTTATATATGCAATACATTGCGGCGGAACTGAAAACGAGGGAATGGTATTGAGGGGATAGATTAGGAAAGATGACAGTTGTTTTTGTAGCTATTTCCAACTTTTACTTCGCCGGCTAATTTTGCTACAGGGCCGACGAAGTTGGGTGCTGTTACTCTGCTTTTAGTACATGATAGTGTCAGTCGTTGCCAATTATGTTCAGTGACCAGTGACTATGCCTTCATCACTGAATCAGATTGGCAACAACTAACACAACCACGCACTAATGCTGTTCAGAAGAATTCAACACAATATTTCATGACTCAGCGCGGGCTCGAACTCAGGACCCCCCGCTTCATAGTCTCGTGTTCTACTACTTCAGCCAACAGCACCCACAAATTTTTTATTTAAAATATGCTACTAAGAGCAATACATTTCTCTGGTTTATCTATCAAATCCCAAATTCTTTATAAGATTGTATTTATTTTGTCAAATATTTGCCTAGTCTGAACGTGCCCTAGAGCAAGTGGAGCACAAGATAAGTCAAAGTTGAATATTAAACACTTGTGTAAACTCTCAGTGTAGCTGATTTCATTTTGCGTTGTCAAATTTACTAAACGAATATTTTCTTGCATTCAATACTCGTACATTGTAAAATCTCATCAGGATAACATTTACTCCGAACTACAATATCACAAAACTGATCAGAAAGAAATTAAACTGAAAAAATTCAATTAGTAATTGGAAACTTATTTGTGAGAGTGTGTGTGTGTATATATATTTTGTGTGTGAGTATATTTTACAATTTATTTATTCAATATTTGTAATTGTTATAGGCTGTGGGCTCTTAAATGCAAAATGTTTAGTCTTATTGTTGTTAGTAAACTGGAATTAATATGCAAGAAAATATTAAAAAAAAATTGGCTGAGGGGGATGACATGAAATCAGCTCCATGTAATAAGGATTCTTCTATTATAACTCGCAATGGGACCAGGAATAATGCTCATACAGGACTAAATAAATTAGAAATCACAGGAATCAGTATATTTGCCCTTGCAGGACTTCTCAAGTCAAGCAGTGATTAGAAAATCTAGCAAAATACAAAATAAAACAGCAAGTCGTTAAAGTATACTTTGCAATAAGTATTTCACTTGTTCTGCTAAATAGTTCATTCATCGTTTTACTTTTGCATTTGTAATGCACCCGTTTAAATATCATTTACATTTTTAAGAAATATTAGATTTATTGGTAATTGTATTAGTAAAATACTGGCTAAAGGCCAGCAGCATTAAAAATATATCAAAAAAAAATTTCCTGCTCCTTTCATATTGCATTGCAGCTCAGCACAGTGGAGACTAAATCCACCTGTTACTATGGTTTAACATAAATTTTCTGCTTGAAAAAATATATGTACTTGTGATTTAGAATTATCTGTTCAATACCAAAGAGATATTTTCTTTTAACATTTATTTACAATTGCAACAAAAGGAATTACTGCAAGCATTTTAAGCCGGATATAGTTTATGCTAAAGTTTATCCTTTTAACAGGATATGCAAATTGAATCATGGGGAGAACAAAGGATATAAAAAATACATAAATATTATCCAATTGAAGCACGTGCATACAATTTACTTAGAAGTTCTATTCATATTAAACATTAATGAATGACAAACTTGTTTTCAATTATTCTTTGCCCAAGGAAATATGAAATTCAATTGATTAATTGTAAAAATTCAAAAACTTTAGATTTTTTTTCCCACACTAATAAAAATGTGTTTGTTTTTTAATGCTCTAAAATAGAGTCAAATATCAACATTAAGTGCTTTTTATTTATTAATGTTACAAAAACGTTTATATTATTATATGACATGTTATATAAAAATCAATGAGTGTTCGAACTCACGGGCGATGTGTTAACACCTTTTTGTTTATTTATTTTATATTAAACCCACAAAAAACAAAGAGAATGCAAAGCAACAGACAAATGTACATACATACATTGTTATGTTTGTACATAAGCTACATACGTTGCTGTCTTGCAATCTCATTTTTATATATGTATGTACGTATAACCACGTCACTATTCTCTTTGCTATGCATAAGACAAAACCGAAGATCAACATAAAACACTTTTTTAATATTACTCCAAATTAATACTCCGAATCAAAACACTTAAATCTCCGCTCGCCGATATCGGATCGCTTTAATTTTTGGCCTAAACTCTTCGTCGAAACCCGCACTAGCGTTTAATCCAAAAATTAATAAAATCGGCTATGAATTTCCGGAGAAAATCGCGTGGGAAAATTATATGAAAATCGCCCAATAATCACTTTCAATACCGACTGCCAAGCAACAACAACAAACGAACAAACTCTTACACTTACACTTGCGTATGTATTGAAACTGATAGTTTACTGCCCTAGAGGCGCGCGTATAGATGTTAACACATCAAAAAAAAAACAAGTAAAAACGTTATATTCGACCGGGTCGAATCTTAAAATGTTTCACTTGGTGCGACAGAGTTCTTTTAAGACATCTTAGTACCCAATTTTAAATCTCTATTTTGACAGAGTCATTCCGGGAAGGGCCGTGGGGGAGACGTTTCACCTCTGCAAGATCAGAGAACATCTCAGCTTCTTATAGGCTTAAGGAATACAAATTGTTCAATATTTACACTATTTTTGCATATATTATCGTACTTCAAGGCCCACAAAAGAGGGTGGGGTTCAAAAATAGACTATATCATGTTTTCCACAGACGAACGTATGGCCATTGCTAGACCGTCTTAGACTTCATCACTGATCAAGAATATATTTACTTCATGGGGTCCAATTCCCTTTGGAGGGTATAAAAACTGTACTTTGGCGGAGTCGCTCTGGCGAGGGCTGTGGGTAAAACATCTCACCTTTGTCATAAAACTCTAAAAATAAATGCTTGGGATAATTATATACAAATTAAATTTTTTTTTATAGGGTTCTTTACGGGGCAAAGGGGGTAAGGCAGAGACAGGCAGTCATAAAACTATAAAAATAAATGCTTGGAATGATTATGTACAAAAAAAAATATATTTTTTTATAGGGCCGTTTAGGTGGCAAAGGGGGAGAGGGGGTAGGGCAGAAACAGGTAGACATAAAACTCTAAAAATAAATGCTTGGGATGATTATATACAAAATTTAAAATAAAAAATTTTTTTTTTTGGTAGGGTCATTTAGAGGTCAAGGGAGGAGGAGAGGGTAGGGCAGGAATCGGCAGTCATAAAACTCTAAAAATAAAGGCTTGGGATAATTGTACACAAAATACAAATTTTTGTAGGGTCATTTAGGGGGCGAAGGGCAAGGAGGGGGTAGGGCAGAGTAGTACCAGGTTTCGTCTCAGCATCGTCATTAAAGCTTAAAAATGTTATTTTTAAGGAATTTAGGCTTAAGTAAAACAATTTGTTAAATTTTTATGCTATTTTTGCTTATAATAACGCCCACTAAAGTGGGCGGTGTCAAAAAAAAAAATTTTTTTATTTTATGGCTCCAATTTTAAGGCGTTGGACCGTATTTGACATAAAAATATATCATTTGCTTAGCAAAATTACAAAAAAAAACTTTAAAAATTATGTTGTTTTTTCTGGGTTGGTTTAGTTCTTCTTAGGGGAACTTTTTTCACTCTTGCCCGATTTAGCCCATCTTCGAACTTAACCTGCTCTAAGCTTCCAAATATATTTATGCCAAATTTCAAGCGTCTAGATCTCTTCGTTTGGATTTTGAATCGTGATTTCCACAGACGGACGGACGAACGGACGGACATGCTCAGATCATTTTAGATTTCATCACTGATCAAGAATACTTATGAGGGGTTATTCTGTTTTTCAGGCATAACTTTTGCAGGTAGCCCCGTAAAACTTACATGTTACTGCCCAATCTCTAAAACAGTGGAACGGATGTGCATATAAGAATCTAAAAGAAGTAGGTTCGCCTATGAGCCTGAGTAAGAATTGGCAGGTGAAGCGACACCTGAGTTTGGGTAGAAAAGAAACTGAAGTCGATAGAAAGTTTATAGAACCTACACTGGTTTGACTTTCGAGACTTTGTCAGTAGTTACAACTGGTACCACGGGATCCAGTACAAGTCCCGCAGTTTACTGCGGCTGGATATTGGTGAGGTCTCCCTCGGGAGTACACGTGGTGGCTGTGGTAACCAACTTGGTGGAAGGTTTGTCAGATAAGGATTGATGTTTCAACCCTAGGGTTGGACTTCGGTCCGGCTGATAGTAGCAAAACCTATGTATTGTTGTGAATCAACAAATAAAATTCTATTGGGAGACTTTTTGTAGCTCATAGAATTAAGATCATCTAGATAGGATCGGCACTTTCGCAAGGTGTTAGATCATGGGACTTACCAAATCATGTCTAGAAATTGACACCTGGGTGACCCGAGGTCGCCTTCGTGTGGTTCTAGGGGTACTAAGAGGGGTGCTGGTAACACTTATTTTTTCACCCGGTTTTAAGAGCACCGTCAGGTAGAGCCGTAAGGCTGGTACTGACGTAAATAAATGGCGTATATGATCAAGAATATATATACTTTATGGGGTCTGAGATGGATATTTCGATGCGTTACAAACGGAATGACAAAGTGAATATACCCTCCAAATTCTTTTTTGGAGGGTATAAAAAAAAACTTGAAGCACATGAAAGCTAGTTGTTTTCATTTTAGACAAAAATATTTTGACATAAAAATAATTAATTTTTTATATATAATCAAAAATTTAGATTGGCTCTTTGCAATACCCCCTTCAAATGCTTTCAAAATATCTCACGACATCATTTTTCAATTATTTAATCTATCGCTTTATAATCCCAAAATTGAATTCATAATTGCAAATATTTATGAGATTATTTGCTTAGAAAAAACTAACAAACAACAAACTATTTAAGGAAATTTTAAATTACTTCTGCCAAGGAAAATTTGTGCTGAACGAGTACATCTCGTGGTTCGCAGCAACAATTTCATGTGAAAGTTTTTTTGTGTGTGGAAACTTTTTCCTCTTGCAGCCAAAATGTCGTATACGGCATGTACATGACATTGAAGAAACAACAAACGACACGTCATATTTGCAACATCATAGAGAGACGATGTTGATATTTAGTTTTGCCAAAGATTTAATGACATTTTACACAAACCGACAGCCTGTCACTTTTCAAGCAAGAACAAGCAACAAAGTCAATTCACATGTTAAATGCTAAACATATTGGCAAAAGTTTCTTCGAATTTTGTTGCTGTTGTGCACTGACAGCGCCACATTGTTTTTGTTAAACTATTAAGTTGTTTAACAAGATTTTGGTAGAAATTATTCATAAACACAACAACAATTGAATGGAATGGCAAAGAAAATATATTTGGCGTTGAAGTAAAATATCAAAAATTAACTGCTTGATAGACTCTGGGAAAATGTCTGGCTTAATCAGAAACTTGTTTCACTTGATTGCGTTCTGTGGTTCAATTAAGCTACCGAAATTAATAAAAGTAAGTAATTGGAAGAAATAATTTCTCTACTTGGTTATTAGTTAGTGGCTTTGGTAATTGGAAATAGTTAGAAACCATAAAATGTTCTGAGCTTATACACACACACACACACGTCAATCAGTCACTTAAGGCAACAGTGGCCAAAACCTTGAAAAAAATTTTGATGCGTAAATTGTTGTTAAACTGTGCAAGGAAATATAATTTTATGCCATCAATACAAACAATAACTTCTTTAGAATTAGTAAGTTTTTATGCAACACTGGGAAGCAAAAAAATAGCAGAAAAATACTGCCCTAAATAAGCCAACAGTGGCAAAACTAAACGGCGCTTGTGTAGAAAAATAAAATTATATTTGCGCAAAAAAAAATATGTTAAATAGTTATTCGAGACTTACCCCCAATATTCATAAAAAAAAAGTATATGAAATCGGTTTTAAGAAAATTTTGTATGAAAAAATTTGATTAAAATACATTTCAAACTCATTTTAAATTTTATGAATACCGGGGTTAGCATTTAAAATGTGAAGAAAATAACACAAGTAAAAACGTTACATTCGACCGGGTCGAATTTTAAATACCCTCCAAATATTTAATAAATAAATTTAAAATGTTTCACTTGGTGGGACGGAGTTCCTTTAAGACATCTCTGTACCCCCAATTTTAAATCTTTATTTTGACAGAGTCATTCCGGGAAGGGCCGTGGGGGAGACGTTTCACCTCTGCAAGATCAGAGAACATCTCAGCTTCTTGTAGGCTTAAGGAATACAAATTATTCAATATCTACACTATTTTTGCATATAATATCGCACGTCAACGCCCACTAAAGGGGGCGAGGTCCAGAAATAGACTATATCGTGTTTTCCACAGACGAACGTATGGGCATTCTTAGATGCATGTCTGAATATCACTGATCCAGAATATATATACTTTATGGGGTCCAATTCTTTTCTTTTTGGAGGGTATTAAAACTGTATTTTGTGGGGGTCGCTTTTTCAAGGGCACTGGGGGAAACATTTCACCTTTGTCATAAAACTATAAAAAAATTTTGGAAATAATTAAATTTAAAGTTTATTCAAAGAAAACAATTTTTTTTTTGATAGGGTCATTTAAGGGGGTAAGGGGGAGGAGAGGGTAGGGCAGAAACAGGCAGTCATAAAAGTCTAAAAATAAATGCTTGGGATGATTACATACAAAATTAAAAAAAATATTTTTTTTTTGGTAGGGTTATTTAGGGGGTGAAGGGGGAGGAGAGAGTAGGGCAGAGGAGTACCAGGTATCGTCTCAGCTTCGTCATTAAAGCTTAAAAATTGTATTTTTAAGCAACAATTTGTTAAATTTTTACAGTATTTTGGCATGTAATAACTCCCACTAAAAAGGGGCGGGCTGCAAAAATTAATTTTTTGGATTTTATGGCGCCAAATTTAATGCGTTGGACCTTTTTTAACATAAAAATATATTATTTGCTTAACAAAATTACAAAATAAAATAATTTAAAAATTATGTTTTTTTAGAGGTTTAGTTTAGTTCTTCTTAGGGGAACTTTTTTTCCCCTGGCCCTATTCAGCCCATTTACGAACTTGACCCGTGCTATCCTTCAGGATATATTTATACCAAATTTCAAGAGTCTGGCTCTGTTCGCTTGGACTGAATCATGATTTCCATAGATGGACGGACGGACATGCTCAGATCGTCTTAGATTTCATCACTGATCAAGAATGTATATATATATATATATATATATATATATATATATATACTCTATGTGGTCTTAGATTTTGCTCTGTTACAAACGCAATGACAAAGTGAATATACCCTCCAATTCTTTTTTGGAGGGTAGAAAAGTGCTTTAAAAATAATATGTTTTTAATCTCGAAAAATGCGCCATTTGAAAATGACAACAAAATCCGCAACAATTTCCAAAACCAGCAACTTGTCGTTCAACGTGATCGCAACACAAACAACTTTGACACACGAACGTTGCACTGTTACTTGTTAATAAAATAATTCAAAAAAATAAATAAATAAATAAAATAAAAGGAGAATAAATAGTATACAACACACAACCATCCGTACAAATTTTGAAATACCACAGAGTGAAAAATTTACACCCGAAGAAGTTCCAAATCAAAAAGTTACTTTTTGGGTTAAAAGGCCATAAAAAGCCTTTTTTTATAGTATAAATATTTTCAAGAAGAAGAAGAAGTAGAAACACAAAATACACACAAACAATTTTAATATCAAAGGAGTCATTAAAATTTATATTTATGTTTATGGCTTTATAATGTTGTTAATGAGTGCGTCATATTTGGCATGTGCGTGCTATTGCATGCGAGGGCTTTCGGTTGTGTGTAAATAAATTTCTCAACGGTTACAATTACAGTGGCACAACGAAATATTTATAAAGGACATTTTGCTGCCGATGAAATTGAAGATGATAAAGTTTCAATTTATACGAGTATAAAAGGAAATGCAAATAAATTTACATCAATAAAAATTATTTGGATATGAATCTTTTTACTCGGCCACGCAATGGTTGTGTCGATATTTTAGGAAATCCTATTTATCCAGAGTTTCAAAATTAAACAAACATTTAATTTTTGTTCTTTTTATAATTATTATCAAAGATCTTTTTTTATTTGCTTTTCCATAATATTAGAAAAAGAGTTTTTCAATTAGTCGGTGTTCTTGTATAGGCTTAGATTTCTGAAATTAAAATATGTTTTAATTTCAGAAAGTTATGATAAATAATTCAGGGCACAAGAGAAAGTCAATATCAGTTTTTAATTATCCAACTTATGCAGCACAGCAGAACAGTTGTTTTCGAAAGCCGCTACATTCTCATCATCAGTACTCATGTGTATTCTCATCATCAGTTCTTATGTGTATTGGAAACATCAGTTTCTAACTATCTAACCTTAGCAGGAGAGCAAAACAGTTGTTTTCGAATGCCGCTACATTTGCATCAGCAGTACTCATGGGTTTACTCATCATCAGTTCATATGTGTATTTCTGTTTGTCACGATTTATTAGGTCGAAACATCAGTTTTTAATTATCCAACCTACGCAGGAGAGCAGGAGAGCAGAACAGTTGTTTTCGAAAGCCGCTACACTCTCATCATCACTACTCATGTGTATTCTCATCATCAGTTCTAATGTGTATTTCTGTTTGTCACGATTTATTAGGTCGAAACATCAGTTTTTAATTATCCAACCTACGCAGGACAGCAGAACAGTTGTTTTCGAAAGCCGCTACATTTGCATCAGCAGTACTCATTGGTTTACTCATCATCAGTTCTTATGTGTATTTCTGTTTGTCACGATTTATTAGGTCGAAACATCAGTTTTTAATTATCCAACCTACGCAGGACAGCAGAACAGTTGTTTTCGAAAGCCGCTACATTTGCATCAGCAGTACTCATGGGTTTACTCATCATCAGTTCTTATGTGTATTTCTGTTTGTCACGATTTATTAGGTCGAAACATCAGTTTTTAATTTTCCAACCTACGCAGGAGAGCAGAACAGTTGTTTTCGAAAGCCGCTACATTTGCATCAGCAGTACTCATGTGTATTTTTATTAGTCATTAGGTAGTTTTATTTATTAGGTGGCACCATCAATTTTTTAATAATTCAACCTTCGCAGCAGAGCAGCACAGCAATTTTCAAAAGCCGCTACATTTTCATCATCAGTACTCATGTGTATTTTTCTTTGTGACCATTTATTGGGTGGTTTAGTTCAATAGCATATGAGATTTTTTTTTAAAGAAACTTGGATCAAGCACTCACCGACGCCGAAAAATGAAAAGAGAGGATACTATCGAGAAGACAGATGAAGAAAGATAAGAAACATTTTTTTTAGCTATTTTAACTTTTACTGCGCTGAGGAATTTTTGCTGTAGTGCCGACGAAAAAGGATGCTGTCACTCTGCTTTTTAGTACATGAAACAATTCTCGTATGCAATTTCCATCGGTTTGAAACAATTCTCGTATGCAATTTCCATCGGTTTGAAACAATTCTCGTATGCAATTTCCTAATAAAATGTATATAAATAGCAATTGTTATTATATTTAAATAAACTGCCTAATTAAACATAATGACTAATGATGAAAGTGTAGCGGCTTTTTAAAACAGGTGTTATGCTTTCCAGTGTAAATTGGATATTTAAAATTGATGTTGCCACCTAATAAATGGTGACAAACAAAAATACACGTGGGTACCGATGATGAAAGTGTAACGGCTTTCGAAAACAGCTGTTCTGCTCTGCTGCATAAGTTGGATAATTAAAGCTGGTGTGGACATTCCTTAGTGTCTATGAATATTTTTTCATATTTTTATGAATTGGAAAAGCATATTTTCGAATAATCATTCTTAATTGAATTTAATAAATGTTGCCATAAAAAAAAATATAAAAAAGATTTTCATCAATAAGAAAAAATAAATTTCCTGGACGCTGACATCAACAAATTCTAAATTTGAATTCTGATATCAAAACCACTGTGAAAGCAAGAAGGCCACCAAAATGGAAAATCAAAAGGTTATGGGCATTTTATTTAATTTATAGCCAAGATTTTTTTTTGGTAGAATCTAGCAAAATTAAGAGATCTGCTTTGGAAAGTCTATTATTATATATTGAAGTGGCTGTGTAAAGTTTTTGTTGCAAACCAGAAAACAAGCACATAAATTGTCGCAAGCCATTAGAAAGGATTTTGAAGGAAAGCCATTGAAGCAGTCTGTTAGTAGATATTATTAAAGATTTACGTGAAGTAGGTGAGGAAAGTTTAAGACAAGCATTAAAGCAAAACTCTTGGTTAAACACTAGCAAACTAATAGGCGAGTATTTATATATTTGGAAATATAGAGTAGAAAATGTTATGAACAATTTATGATTTATTGAATCTTAAGTGATAGTAAAATATAAAACGAATTATCAGCAAAGTTTATTAAAGTGAAAACCCTATTTGCAATAGGCTAAAATAATGAGCAGCGATATATGATATTCAGACATGCATTTTCAATTGAGTCAATATTCAGTTATTATTGACACAATTATCTACCTGTTCACATATAACAAAGTTTTGACAATTCAATTAACGTATGATAACTAGAAATAAAATTTGTTTATATCCATGAGGATCTCAAGACCTGGGATCTTTTTATACCCTCCAAAAAAAGAATCGAAGAACTTTGCCATTCCTCGTGTAACGCAGCGAAATATCGATCTGAGACCCCCCTAAAAATTTTATATATATATTCTTGATCAGTGATGAAATCTAAGACGATCTGAGCATGTCCGTACGTACGTCTGTGGAAATCACGACTGAGTCCGAACGAAAAGGGCCAGACTCTTGAAATTTGGTACAACTATATCTTGAAGAATATCATAGGACAAGTTCGTAAATGCGCTAAATCGGGCAAGAGGGAAAAAAGTTCCCCTTTAATTTTTTTTTATTTATTTCAAAAATGACGACATATTGAATATATAAATATTGAATTTTTTTAGTTATTGCAAAAAGCTTGTTAATTAATCACTTGACTGGATGTTGAAAATTGTATCTAAAAAAATTAGTAAAAAGGTTGCCTGGGGATCTATTCTATTACCAGGGAAGTGATCAAAGAACCCTAAAATGAGTACTTTAATTTTTTTCATATGGAGAAAAACAGCACAATCAATTTAAAATTTAATTTAAGTATAAAAAACATTTGCCTCTTTACCTACTTTTGAAGTATTTAAAAAAAAAACAAATGCCCAATAATTTAACAAACAGGATAAAAATTTTATTGTGATGCTCTTGTCATATATTTTTTTTTGTTAACACACAATTACGTAAACAGTTTAGAGATAACGGCAGTTTTATTTTGTTAAAATGACTTTATTTCCTGGCATAAATTAGAGGTTGAAAATAATTCCAAAAAAAAGTCTGTTCTATTACACAAAATAAATTATTTCAAACACAATTTGCATAAGCATTTCATATTATCACATTGATGATGGGGAAAAAAGTTCTGAAACAAATAAAAAAATATTTGAGGCCGCATCATCACTTTTTGTAACAAAAAAAAAAAAAAGAAACAAACAGAATTTCCAAGCTGACATTTAAATTTATTTAATATTCATTGAAACGGTGCTGGCTGGCAGTTTCAAACTAAATCCAATTAAATGTTTTGCTGCTGCTGAAAACCTACAATTTTAACACGTCAGCTGTCAGGTGCTTCTGGCACAATTCATGTAAATCACCTCAGCATATCATTGAAATATTCGCGGTAATTTGAAAATATTTATCAATTGTTTGTTTTGCCTGAAATGTGCTGAAATTTATTAATATGTAAATGATTAATGTGCCCGTCAGATTTTTTTTTTTATTATTTTCTTCTTCAGCGCCCGAATTTCAATAAAGCCGACATAAATTGTTGCTAATGGCTTAAATTGAAAATTTATTAGCGAAAATTTGATGAGAGTTTTGCCAAACCCAGCGGGACTTCTTAAATTGTTACACAACTTCATGTTTTTTTTCTTGTTTTTTTTTTTTAATTTAAATAGAGTTTCAGTTCAACAGCGTTGCATAGTTATCATGAGAACATCAAGTTGAAACTTTTATTTGCATAAACTGACAGCGAAAATAACATGAACAACAAAAAAAAAAAAAAATTGCCAAGCAATATATCACGATGCCAGTACAATGACTGAAGTTGAGGAAGCCAATGAAAAAACAAATGCATTTTGCAAAAACAATTTTTCATTTTAGAAAATTTCTCAAATAAACTTCCATGTTGAACAAACACATAATTCATATTTGCCCCGCTGCGCTCCCTGCGTTTCACTAAAATCTACCAAAAGATATTAATGCACTAGTGGAAAAGTGAAGGTTAAAAGATGAAAATTTCTGTTTAAGTGGCCACCGATAGTGAGAAAAATAGGGTAAACGATTTACGAGGAAAATAAATAATATTCAATTGCTTAACAATAATAATTTTTCTTGGTCAATTAGTAAGCAGGCATGTAGCAACATGTAAGAACATGAACATGCAGGACCTAGTTCCTAAAAAAAAATTATTTTGTGCTTCTAGTCTTCTTACAAATTTGTGGGCTAATTGTATTAATAATTCAAAAAACAAGTAAAAACGTTTTATTCGACCGGATCGAATCTTAAATACCCTCCAAATATTTAATAAGTAAATTTAAACCCCGGTATTCATAAAAAAATAAAACGTATTTGAAATCTGTTTTAAGAAAATTTTGTATGAAAAAATTTGATTAATATACATTTCAAACTCATTTTAAATTTTATGAATACCGGGGAAAAAGTTTAATTTGGTGGGACAGAGTTCCTTTCAGATGTCTCTATACCCAATTTTAAATCTCTACTTTGACAGGGTCATTCCGGGAAGGACAATGGGGGGAGACGTTTCACCTGTGCAAGATCAGAGAACATCTCAACTTCTTATAGGCTTAAGGAATACAAATTGATCAATATATATATTATTTCTACATATAATATTGTTCTTCAACACCCACTAAAGGGGGCGGGATCCAAAAATAGACTGTATCATGTATGGACATTGCTAAATCGTCTTAAACTTCATCAGTGATCAAGAATATATATAATTTATGGGGTCCAATTCTTTTGGCGGTATTAACCCATTTCGTCCCAGTGTTCGATTTTTCGAACAGAAAATTTCCCGCATTTAAATTTTTTTTCTCTGCTTAGGAAAGACTAAGAACATATCCTTTTTAATGAAAATTTAAAAAAAAATTTTAATGAAAATTTAAAAAAAAATTTTAATGAAAATTTAAAAAAAAAAATTCTAAAAAAAGTTTTAAAAAATTTTGAATGAAAATTTTTAAAAAAATTTTAATGAAAATTTTTAAAAAAATTTTTAATGAAAATTTTAAAAAAAATTTTTTAAAAAAATTTTAATGAAAATTTTTAAAAAAATTTTTAATCAAAAATTTTAATGAAACTTTTTAAAAAAAAATTTTAATGAAAATTTATAAAAAAAAATCGGACATCTGATTCGTGTTTTCTGGAATCAATTTACCGTTCAACTACGAAGTTTTATATACTTATTCGAAAAATAAATCTCTGGGACGATATGGGTTAAAACTGTATTTTATCGTGGTCTCTCTGCCAAGGGCCTTAGGGGAGACATTTCACCTTTGCCATGAAACTCTAATAATAAATGGTTGGTATAATTAAAAGTAAAATTTATCAAAATTTTTTTTATAGGGTCATATAGGGGTTAAATGGGGAGGAGGGTGTAGGGCAGAGGAGTACCCTAGTTACGTCTCAACTTCGCCATTAAAGCTTAAAAATTTTATTTTTAAGAAATGCAGGCTTTTGTAAAACAATTTGTTAAATTTTTACACTACATTTGCATATGATAACGCCCACTAAAGGGGCGGGGTCCAAAAAATTTATGTGTTAAATTTTATGGCCACAAGTTGAACGCATAAAAATGTATCATTTGGTTAATAAAATTACAAAAAAAAAAACTTTAGAAATTATGTTGTTTTTTAGAGGTTGGTTTAGTTGTTCTTAGGGGAACTTTTTCCCCTCTGACCCGATTCAGCCCATTTAGGAACCTCATCTGTGCTATCCTTCAAAATATATTTACACCAAACTTCAAGAGTCTGGCTCTTTTCGTTTGGACTGAATCGTGATTTCCACAGACGGACGGACGGACGGACGGATATGCTCAGAGCGTCTTAGATTTTATCACTGATCAAGAATATATATATACTTTATGGGGTCTCAGATAGATGTTTCGCTGCGAATGAGAAAGTAAATATACCCTCCAAATATTTTTTGGAGGGTATAAAAATTAATAAATACAGAAAAATATACAATTGAAGTACTTTGGGAAAAATTCCACGGAAAATAAAATCTACATATCTTTACTCCTCGTAGAGAAGTGGCTTTAAATGGCGTTAGTATTCTAGGGTTAACGATTACTAAATATGAACTGCTACATGCTGCAAAAATGCTACAATTACCAAAGTTAAATTTATTCAAATACACAAAAAAAAATTTCCATCTTCTCACAACAAATTGGCTGCAAAATAAAATTTACCCTTTTCTTTCGGTATTAAATACTTTGAACTCTGTCATATAATTCATATGAAACCTTTGGGCTGCCATGACATAGACATTAATTTCAACTGTTTGTTCCTTCGCTTATAACAGCATGTTTTGCAAAGACAGAAAAAAAGAAACAAAAAATAATAAAAATACATAAAAACAATTTGTAATGGCAGCAATAATAAAACAAACCAAAAATTACATCGATACCAGGGGCGTAGTAGTAAAACAAAACTATTTAAAATGGGAAAGATAATTTTTTTTTCATTCATATTAAATAATTTATTTTGCTTTTAAAACCTACAAAAGGGAATTGGAGGGTATATTCAATTTATCATTCAGTGTGTAAAGCAGCGAAATATCCCTCTTGGACCCCATAAAGTATATATATTTTCGATCAGTGTTTAAATCTAAGATGACCTAGCCTATCCATCTGTCTATCCGTCCCTCCATCTGTCTGTGGATACCGCTATTCAGACCAAACGAAAAGAGCCAGACTCTTGAAATCTGGTATAAATATTTTCAAGTTCGAAAATGGGCTGAATCGAGCTAGAGGGAAAAAAGTTCCCCTAAGAATAACTAAACCAACCTCTAAAAAGCAACATAATTTTTAACGTTTTTTTTTTTTGTAATTTTATTAAGCAAATTATTCATTTTTACCTCAAAGAAGGTTCAAAACGCTGAACTTGGAGCCATAAAATCAAAAAAAAATTAAATTTTGGACCCCGCCCCATTTAGTGGGCGTTATTATATGCAAAAATTGTGTAAAACTTTAAAAAATTTTATTTCAAATTATTTACATTCCTTAACAATAACATTTTTAAGCTTTGATGACGAGGCTGAGACGTAACCTGGTACTTGTCTCCCCTAAGGCCCTTGGCAGAGAGACCCCGATAAAATACAGTTTTAACTCATATCGTCCCAGAGATTTATTTTTCGAATAAGTTTATAAAACTTCGTAGTTAAACGGTAAATTGATTCCAGAAAGTACAAATCAGATGTCCGATTTTTTTTTTCATTAAAAATTTTTTTTAGAAATTTTCATTAAAAATTTTTTTAAAAAGTTTCATTAAAAAATTTTTTAAAAATTTTGATTAAACATTTTTTTAAAAATTTTCATTAAAATTTTTTTAAAAAATTTTTTTTTTAAATTTCATTAAAAATTTGTTAAAAATTTTTTATTAAAATTTTTTTTTTTGAAATTTTCATTAAAATTTTTTTTTTAATTTTCTTAAAAAAGGATATGTTCTTAGTCTTTCCTAAGGAGAGAAAAAAAATTTAAATGCTTGAAATTTTCTGTACGGAAAATCGAACACTGGGACGAAATGGGTTAATACCCTCCAAAAAGAATTGAAGGCGATAAATTATATATATATTCTTGATCACTGATGAAGTCTAAGACGATTTAGCAATGCCCATACAGTCGTCTGTGGAAAACATGATATAGTCTATTGTTGGACCCCGCCCCCTTTAGTGGGCGTTGAAGAAGAATATTATATGTATTATATGTATAAATAATGTAAATATTGATCAATTGGTATTCCTTAAGCCTATAAGAAGCTGAGATGTTCTCCGATCTGGCAGAGGTGAAACGTCTCCCCCACAGCACTTCCCAGAATGACTCTGTCAAAATAGAGATTTAAAATTGGGTACAGAGATGTCTTAAGGGAACTCTGTCCCATCAAGTTAAACATTTTAAATTGACTTACTAAATATTTGAAGGGTATTTAAGATTCGATCCGGTCGAATATAACGTTTTTACTTGTTGTTATTAATTTTGCGTCAAGAAATAGGTGTAAGCTTCCCAGCTCTGGCACCGTATTTCGGATTCCTCTGAATTTCAATACCACTCTATTTAAGTTCATTTCCAATACAACGGTCCAATAACGAAGTCTCTATCTCTTCTGGGGGCTTAGGAAACCCCCCACGTACAGACAGCGGACATCGCTCAATCGTCATCGCTATTCATAGGGATCCAGAATATATATACTTTATGGGGTCCTATATTGATATCGAAGAGATTACACACTGAATAACAAACCTAGATATACCCTTTCACTTTTTTGTGAAGGGTGTAAATAAATCAAATAAAATAAAAAATTGTCTTAATAAGAGTAGCCCAGCCGTGGGAATTTTATACATATAGGCCTAGCGGAAACAAGGCATTGCGATTGTCAGCCTTCACTTAAGTATATAAAACTGGATAACAGTCGCATACTATCGCCTCAGTGTATATGAATGTTGAACTAAAAAATCCTTATATATTTTCAATATCACACGTCCTTTGCCGCATCCCGATTAAAGTGTTTCTCTTTGTGTTGCACAAAATTTGACAAATGATACAAACAAAATGTGCATGTGCAGTCATGTATGCACAAGCATTTAAATGATGAATATGTTTGCATTTGAATAGTTTTGTTGTTTTTTTATAGAAATGATGAGCTTTACAGATTTTTCTTTTGTCAGGGTAGTGAAATGAACTAGTTTTTTGTTTTTTTTTTTTTTTGTTTTTTATAATTGAAGACACAGCCAATTGTATATCACACACGAAACGTGAATCTATTGAAGCGCACAAGGAATTATTGTCAGATTTTATTGAAACTAGAACAAAAAAGTTAAAGAAACATAAAATGTAGAAGTTGTTCGTTCGAACTATTAAACAAATTGTGCTGTATAATTTGTCGCGACACGGCATATAAATATGACACACATATTTTTGTGGTACACTATTAAATAACTTAACGGTCATCAATAATATTACAGTAAATATGATTTTAAAGGTAATTTTCTCTAGACGTGCACAATATAAAAACATTTTTAAAATCTTAGCATGAAAATATGCCACAACTTATTTTTGTGGTACACTATTAAACATGTTATTAGCCACCAATATTAATAAAACTGATATCATTTTAAAGGTAATTTTGTATAGATATGCACAATATAAAAACATGTTTATAATATTAGCATGAAAGTTAAAATAAAAGCGCTTATTTTTATACCCTCCAGAATAGAATTGGTGAGTAAATTCACTTTCTCATTCCGTTTGTAACGCAGCGAAATATCCTTCTGAGACCCCATAAAGTATATATATTCCTGATCAGTGATGAAATCTAAGGCGATCTGAGCATGTCCGTCTGTTCGTCCGTAAGTTCGTCTGTGGAAATCACGATTCAGTCCAAACGAAAAGAGACAGACTTTTAAAATTTAGTGTAAATTTATCTTGAAGGATGGCACAGGTCAAGTTCGGAAATGGGCTGAATCGGGCTAGAGGGAAAAAAGTTCCCCTAAGAAGAACTAAACCAACCTCTAAAAACAGCATAATTTTTAAAGTTTTTTTTTTGAAATTTTATTAACCAAATGATACGTTCAACTAGTGGCCATAAAATTTTGGACCCCGCCCCTTTAGTGGGCGTTATTATATGCAAAAATAGTGTACAAATTTAACAAATAGTTTTACTTAAGCCTACATTCCTTAAAAATAACATTTTTAAGCTTTAATGACGAAGTTGAGACGTAACTAGGGTACTTCTCTGCCCTACCCCCTCCTCCCCCTTTAACCCCTAAATTACCCTATAAAAAAATTTTAATAAATTTTACTTTTAATTATCCCAACCATTTATTTTTAGAGTTTTATGGCAAAGGTGAAATGTCTCCCCTACGACCCTTGCCAGAGAGACCCCGAAAAAGTACACATTTAAAACCGTCGAAAAAGAATTGGATCCCATAAAGTATATATTCTTGATTATTGATAAAGTCTAAGACGATCTGACAATGCCCATACGTTCGTCTGTGGAAAACATGATATAGTCTGTTTTTAGACCCCGCCCCTTTAGTGGGCGTTGACGTACGATATTATATGCAAAAACAGTGTAAATATTGAAAAATGTGTTTTGCTTAAGCCTATAAGAAGCTGAGGTGTTCTCTTATATTGCAGAGGTGAAACGTTTACCCCATGGCCTTTCCCGGAATGACTCTGTCTAAATAGAGATTTAAAATTGAGTACAAAGATGTCTTACAGGAGCTCTGTTCCACCAAGTGAAACATTTTAAATTTACTTACTAAATATTTGGAGGGTATTTAAGATTCGACCCGGTCGTGTAAAACGTTTTGACTTGTTGTACGTCACTTTGCATTAGTACATAAAAATTTAATTTGTAATTTTTTGACTCTCTTGGCTCTCTTTTACTCTATTTGCTTTTATATTCCATGCAAATATTAAAAGTTTTGAAAGCAAAAAATAAATATGAATTTTCAAATTTTGTTAGAAAACTGGAGCCAAATTATCGCATTCGATATCGATCAAAATTTCAATAAAATTTAATTTAAAACTTCAATCAATAGCGAATGCCACAATTTTGCCCCCTTGGCTAATAAAAATTATAAAAGTAAAGAAATTATAAATTAAATTGAATTAAGATTCATAGGCTAATTGTGCGAAATTTGTTTTTAAATCTCAGAAAGACATGATAAATATTCCAAGGCACAAAGGAAAGTCAACATCAGTTTTATTCAACTTACACAGCAGAGTAGAACAGCTGTTTTCGAAAGACACAACCCTTTCATCATCAGTGCTCGTGTGTATTGTGTTTGTCACCACTTATTAGGTGGCTTAGTTGAATTTGATAACAGAACTGTATCAACCTGATGTTAACACATTATTGTTTTAATACCCGTGTTACCGTTTGATTATTTTTCTTCATGTCCCATTTTTCTGAATTTTTTGTTCCATCATACCTAAGTCAAACTTTTTTCCTTTTTGCCTTGGAATATTTATCATGTCTTTCAGAGATTTAAAAACAAATTTCGAACAATTAACCTATGAATCTTAATTCAATTTAATATTGAAATATAAATGTTCGTGAAAATACTTACTACATAAAGAAATTATACTTTAATTAAAAGAAGTTTTCCTTATCCGAAATTTATTTAAATAAAACTCTCACCTAAGCAGAACAAAACTGCCCGAAATTATCAGTTTCGTTTAAAAAAATTCCACAGTAATTGTCAAAATCGTATTTATTTAATTACACAAACATCTCACCCACACCCACCGCCCTCCCTAATTTTGCCAATTACTGCTGTTTCCTGCTCACAATTCAACAAGAATAATTATTCAGCATTATTGGCCTAATAATATTTAGTTTATATCATATTTCTCATTCCTAATAAACGACAAGAAGTCAAATAAACTAATCCAGTAGATAAAATGGAAAAGGCAAAAATTCATGAACACTACAGTGTGTTACACACACAAAAACAAAAAAAAAAAAAAAACAAGTTCAAAATAACTATTGTATTCCATTACTTTTACAGCATCCTAAATGTTTTATTAAAACTAAAACTTTTATCATATAAAAGAGGTTGTTGTAGTTTGAACTCATCACGTACACACAGATATTCTACGTAAATATACTATTGGCGTAAGTAAAGGCAGACAGACATACTCGTATGTGCAGCGTTGCCTATTTGTTTGAAAAGTTTTTTCGTTGCGCAATATACTATATATAAAAAAAAACTTTTTTGTGGTTTTTTCTCCAAACCTATTTGGGCCAGTTGAACACAACAAAACTGAAAGAAAAACATTAAGAGTTTTTATGAAAACACCACAAATTACCAGTTGAACAATTAGTGAAACCATGAGACGGTCAACTGTTCGTTGGCTATTCAGGCTGTATAATTTTCATGTATTAAGGAGAAATGGGCTTCTTTAATAGTTCATCATATCATCTAGTCCTTCTGCTATCGTTTCAGCTTTTTCTAGACAAAACAGAAAACATATAGTTTCATAATTTGTGACAAACTGCTTAATTTGTTGTTGAGATGTTGTTGGAGCTTCTGCCACAGCCAATGAATTATAGTCATTTAGTCATAATTAATATGCAGCAAAAAAAGGGAATTTTGCCTACCCTCCAAAAAAGAATTGGAGGATATATTCACTTTGTCATTCCGTTTGTAGTGCAGCAGCGAAATATCCATCTGAGACCCCATAAAATATATTCTTGATAAGTGAAGATATCTAAGACGATCTGTGAAAATTACGGTTCAGTCCAAACGAAAGGAGCCAGACTCTTAAAATTTGGTATAAAAACATGTTGAAGGGAAAAAAGTTCCCCTAAGAAGAACTAAACCAACCTCTAAGAACAGCATAATTTTTAAAGTTTTTTTTTTGGAAATTTTATTAAGGAAATGATACATTGTTATCTCAAAGAAGGTACAAAGCGTTAAACTTGGAGCCATAAAATCCAAAAAAAATATTGATTTTGGACCCCGCACCCTTTAGTGAGCATTATTATATGCAAAAATAGTGTAAAACTTTTACTTAAGCCTACATTCCTTAAAAATAACATTTTTAAGCTTTAATGACGAAGCTGAGACGCAACCTGGTACTCTCCCGCCCTACCCCTCCTCCCCCTTTAACCCCTAAATGACCCTATAAAAATAATGTTAATAAATTTTACTTTTAATTATCCCGAACATTTATTTTTAGAGTTTTATGGCAAAGGTGAAATCTCTCCCCCACGGTCCTTGCCAGAGAGGCCCCGATAAAATGCAATTTTAGTGCCTTCCAAAAGGAGTTGCACCCCATAAGTAATATATATTCTTGATCAGTGATGAAGTCTAAGGCGATCTAGCAGTGCCCACACGTCCATCTGTGGGAGACATGATGTAGTCTATTGTTGGACCCCGCCCCCTTTAGTGGGCACGAAAGTTACATATTTCGTATATCTAAAAATAGTGTAAATATTTAAAAAATTGTATTCCTACAGCCTACATTCCTTGAAAATAAAATGTTTAATCTTTAACTACGAAGGCAATATGTTCTGTGATATCCCCCCCCAGTGCTACAACTCAACCCGCCTTTGCCCCTAAATGACCTTATCAAAAAAGTTATTTTATCTCCACTTAACCACCCCGAAAACATAGTTTTTAAGTTTTTACGATTCAGGTGAGATGTCTCCCCCATGGCCCTTTCCGGAGTGACCCTGTATAGAGTTTTAAGATTGGGCACAGAGATGTCTTAAAGGAATTCTGAATCAGCAGGTTAAACATTTTGAACTTATCTCAGTCCCTTTTTTTACACATTGATATAAAATATTAATACGTAAGTTTTTATGCTGACGAAAAGGTGTCTCAGCCCTGCTCCTGCCAACACATTGGAAACGATAGCACTAAAATAAATGTTTTTTATTATTTATTTTATTCAAAATGTAGATTTTAATAAGAATAAAAATAGTTGGAGGGTATTTAAGATTTGACCTGGTCGAATATAACGTTCTTATTTCTTTTCCATAACAAATAATTTGGTATCGCCATTTGTTAGGGAATACAAAAATCATCTATGGAAGGTCGAACATTCTATTGTGAATTGTTATGATTTTAGTTTTACGAGTTTTTTCTTAACTTTCTTAAGATATAACTAAAGGGTGTTTTTTATAGAATGACACAAGTTTAAATCATAATAAAACAAGGAAATATATTTTTATTAACAATAAAATTGGCTTAATTGGAAAGAAAATTTTATGAAATTAATGTTTAAATATGATCTGCCATGTTTAATAGGTATTCAGGAAAATGGAGTGTTTTCCACAAAAAAATGTTTTTCGATTAATCGATTAATTATGAGCGATTAACTTTTGAAATAATTTTCAATAGCTTATTTTCGTTGGAGGATTAATTCGTATAATTTATTCGATTAATGTATTCGAATAATTTATTCAAATAATTTATTCAAATAATTTATTCGAATAATTTATTCGAATAATTTATTCGAACAATTTATTCGATTAATCGATTAATTCAAAATGTGCATTTTCACAGTAGTTGCTTTTGTTTTTGTTATTTGTTTTACGTACATATGTATATGTACATCATATGAATTTATGAGAACAATAAGATCTTGTAATTTATCTCGTACTCATCTCTTATTAATGCGCCTTCATTTTAAAGAAGAGGGTTTTTTAGAATAGCAAAATAATGTGTTTAAAAGATATACGAAAAATTTAAACTCAAAAACTTTTCATATTAAGATTCGTCGGAGACCTATACTGGCACATATTTACTATCAGAATCATATTGAGCTGCTCTCTCACTAACTATGGTGATCTTAAAAACATGTAAAAAAAATTAAATAAAAGCATAAAAGTTCAAAAAAAAACCTCAAAAAAGAGTGTTCTATTTTACCGCCAGAAAATAATACCCAACAATGAATGATCTTGCCTGGTTGCGTAAAACTTATTAGCAATGATGGTCAGTTTCAACATTACCCGATCACAAAACTTTATTGATATATATGAAATCTCCATTTTCAGTGCTAGAGAAAATAATTTTATGGAATAGAGTAAAACAAAAATGAAATGATTGATAGACTAATTGTTTGAAAATTTGTTTTAAATTCAGAGAAAGACTTGATAAATATTCCCAGGCACAAAGGAAATGCAACATCAATTGAATAATTAACGATTTTATACAGCAGAGCAGAACAGCTGTTTTCGAGAGCCGCTACACTTTCATCATCAGTGCAAAAAATAACTTATTGGACAAAATAAGAAGACAAAATTTAATGTATGCATGCATTAGAGTATTCAAACGAATAATTGTTGTTCGATTAATCGATTAATTTGGAGCGATTAACTTTTGAAATAACTTTCAATCGCTTATTTTAGTTGGACGGATAATTCGAATAATTTATTCGATTAATTTATTCGACTAATTTATTCGATTAATCGATTAATTGAAAATGTGATATTTCACTGTAGTTAGTTTTGTTTATGTAAAAAATTAACAAATTAATGCGCCTTAATTTAAAAAAAAGATGGGGTTTTTGATACGCATGAAATGTTATTCCCACTATTCACTACTTTTTAGGTGGCTTAATTGTACAAATTTTATTAGAAAATTGCATACGAGAAGTGTATCAAATCGATGGTAACACACTTTTAATCCCTTTTCAAGAAAACTACAATAATGCGCTTTACAAACTTTGAGGCACGATAATGCCAAAAAATGCCAATTTAGTCCCGGTTTACACTATGCAACTTTTGTTGCAGCAATTCTTATTTTGTGTGAGAGTCCTGAAATAGCAATATATACCATTTGTATTCCTTTCTCGCTCTTCCTCACTAAATATCAAGAATTGCTGCGACAAAAATTGCATAGTGTAAGCCGGGACTTAAACAACTAAACCTAAAAAAACCATATATAAAAAAAAACTTGATGCTATTGTAGCGCTTTAGGTTAAAAGAGCAACAACAAAGAACAACAAAATATATTACTGAAATGGCACTGGAGTGAATGACAAAAGTCAGACAGGCGGACAGACAGACGAACCAACACTTGCGTGCTCTTCCAAATACATCTTCTTGTACATATTTATTTATCAACTAATTGCACAGAAAATCAGACACAAGTTTTCCCTCATTTCCTTCGAGAGAAAAAACATTATCTAGAATAACATAAATAAGGCAAAACTTAAAATAGTTTAAACTTTAAATATTTTCTGGCGTAGCGGGTAAAAGGAGAGGAAAAGTTTGTGGTAACAAGTAATTGTACACATAAAACCGAACTTCTGCATAAAGCAACTATAAAAAGATAGTTGAAGTTTATTTGCAAAGTATCTCTGGCTGAAAGCAACTGAAAAAAAATATGAAAATAAAAAAAAGGGCGCACTATTTACGAGAGAAAAGTTTGTGCTGCTTTCAACTGGATGTTGCCTTAAATTTTCTTATTAAATGTTTGCAACTTCTGGTTTCAGATTATTTTCTGCAAATTTAAACTAAACGAGCATTTTGCTCTATTTATTTCCATTAAATGGAAAAACATATTTTTCGTTAAAAGGTTAAATAAGCTAAAGAGCAGCTATTACATTTTATCAATAAATATTTTAGAAAGTTGTTCTAAAAGTTTTTGAATATATCATCGCAACTGTGCAAAAGTCCTCTTTTGCAGTATTTCAACAGTTACAACTACAAAAGTTTTTATGGAGCCATTAAAATGGCCCTAAACAATATATGAAATATTGAAAACGACAGCACATTCAGTTGTTTATTTTGAAGCTAAAAAAATGTGAAAGGATCACATAAAATAAATAAAATATATATTTTTTTTAAAAGTGTCAAATAAATTCTCACACACACACATACCCACAAGGCGTTTTTGAATAAACAAATAAAATCGTTATAATCGACCTGGTCGAATCTTAAGTACCCTCCCAATATTTAGTAAGTAAATTTAAAATTTTTAATTTGGTGGCACAGAGTTCCTTTAAGACATCTCTGCACCCAATTTTAAATCTCTATTTTGACAGAGTCATTTCAGGAAGGGCCGTGGGGGAGACGTTTCACCTCTGCCAGATCAGAAAACATCTCAGCTTCTTATAGGCTTGAGGAATACAAATTTTTCAATATTTACACTATTTTTGCATATAATATCGTACGTCAACGCCCACTAAAGGGGGCGGGATCCAAAATTAGACTATATCATGCTTTCCACACACGAACGCATGGGCATAGCTAGATCGCCTTAGACCTCATCACTGATCAGTAATACGAGTATACTTTAAGGGGTCCAATTCTTTTTGGAGGGTATTAAAACTGTATTTGGTCTCTCTGGCAAGGGCCGTGGGGGAGACATTTCACCTTTACCAGAAGACTCTAAAAATACATGTTTGGGATAATTAAATGTAAAATTTATTTTTTATTTTTTTATTTTTTTTTTATATAGGGTCATTTAGGGCCAAAGGGGAGAAGTGTGTAGGGCAGAGGAGTACCAGGTTACGTCTCGGCCTCGTCATTAAAGCCTAAGTAAAACAATTGGTTAAATTTTTACACTATTTTTTTCATATAATAACGCCCACTAAAGGGGGCGGGGATCAAAAATTATTTTATTTTTATTTTATGGCTCCAAGTTTAATGCGTTGGACCTTCTTTGACATAAAAATATATCATTTGCTTAACAAAATTACGAAAAAAAACTTTAAAAATTGTGTTGTTTTTTAGAGGTTGCTTCAGTTCTTCTTAAGGAAACTTTTTTCCCTTCTAGCCCGATTCAGCCTATTTACAAAATGGATCTGTGCTATCCTTCAAGATATATTTATACCAAATTTCAAGAGTCTGGCTCTGTTAGTTTTAACTGAACCGTGATTTCCACAGACGGACGGACGGACGGACGGACATGTTCAGATCGTCTTAGATGTCATCACTGATCAAGAATATATATACTTTATGGGGTCTCAGATGGATATTTCGCTGCGTTACAAATGGAATGACAAAGTGAATATACCCTCCAATTTTTTTATTTTTATTTTTTTGAAGGGTTTAAAAGCTCGCATTAACACAGTATGCGTTGTGTCATCGTATAAATGTATTGTCTTAAAGTTTTCTAATTGATTACTTTTATATAGAGTGGCCAAATTTGAGGTTCGGAAGTAAATTGGCTGTCAAATGTGTAAATCATAAAAATTGTGTTGTAATCCTTTGAAATTTATTAAGCAAAAAAATTGGGAAATTTTAACCATGGAAAGCTGGTCGACAACAGTTAGCGTCGAAAGTTTGGCTGTTCGAAATACTGAACGAAAACAATGCATTTTCCACCAAAAAATATTTTTTGTGATGATGTCCATTTTCAATTGGGCGTTTATGTAAACAAACAAAGTGGTCGCAAATGAGGCTCACAAAATCTACAAACGGTCCACCAAAAACTAAAGTGATCATATGGCGCGGTTTGTGGTCAGGGTGCATCATCGGAATGTATTTGCTTTCGAAAACCATGATAAGCGATTTTTTGTGGCCTCAATTGGCCAATATTGACATCACTGGCCGCCTTGGGTTTCAGCTAGATGGCGCCACAATTAAGTTTTTGTAAGAAAAATTTGCCGGTAGCGTAATTTGTCTATTTGCTGATGTTAAATGGTCGCCTCGTTGTTGTCATTTAACGCCACTGGATTATCTTCTGTGGCGATATTTAAAAGACCCGGTTTATGTGAACAAACCACAAACAACTGACCGCCTGAAAGATGAAATTCGGCGCTGCATTGACGAGAAGCGAAGTTTTGCTGCAAAATGTGGTTAAAAATTTTGTGGAAAGAGGGGACGTGTGCCGAAGTGCAAAAGGGGGGGGGGGGGATTTTTGCCCGACATCATATTCTATTATTGATTCCCATATTTCTACTTTAAATTGGTATTGATGAAACAGAATTTGCCAAAAACAAGTGTATTTTTAAAGCAATTTACTTCCTAACCTCAAATTTGCCCACCCTTCACAAGATAGTGTTCAAAGTGTATAATTGATAGCCAAAAAGAAGGGTATTTTTTTAAGATCTTTTCGCATTAAGTTGAAGAACAAGCACATGAAATTTACAGAAATAGATGAAATCTTTATTTGAGTCGATAGAACGATTTCCATAACTCCATATATAAAGATGATTTCATGTAAATAATGAGCGCGGCTAAAACTCAAATGACTCCTGCACTGGCTTCAAATTTTGCATACTTCAACATATCGGCCGGTATGTTCCCAATAAATTCTTCAATATTGGCTTTTAGCTAGTCAACCGTTACGGTCTTAGCTCTATAGACAAGAGCAATAACATAAATATCCTAAAGGCGTTAAATCGTACGTATCGTAGGCGGCCAATTGATCACTCCCAAAAGTGAAATAATTTGTTCAACGACCTCGCGTTGCAATTGGGCCATTGCTTCGCATGCTGTGTGGCATGTAGCACTGTCTTGTTGTCATGCCAGCCAAGTCTAGATCAATCATTTTGGGGGGAAAAATGTTCTTTGTAATCAACGCACTGTAGCGCTCACCTGCCTTTGTAATCTTAGTAAAATAATGCCATCGGCAATTTTGCTTGTTTATGTATCCATTCAACCCGACAGCAGCACGATGTGGTTCCTTATGCGAACATGCGTTTTGATCATAAAATTCTATAATATGTAAGCGTTGCTCATTTGCAAAGACCAAACTAAACATGTTTAACAGTAATAACATGTTACACAAAAACAGCTGATCTGGCAAAAACAGTGTTGCCAACATGAGAGTTGTTAAAAAGAGAGAAAAATCAACAGTTACTTGGTGTCGAATTATTGTTCCCATACCCGGTTAAAGAGAATAGATATTTTTCAAATTTCTAACATTTTTTGAACATTTAATTCTTAGCTATTCTTCACAAATTCTTTTATTCTTCAAATTGACTGATGAAGTTCAAGCTACTGACATTCTTGACTTAAATCATTTCAAAAGTTCTGTACTACACCGCAAACCAATTAAATATATTTGTTTGTTTAACCAAAATGCCATTTTCTAACACACAAGAATTCTGTCTTGTGTTTAACTTCGATTTCAATAAAATTAAATTATCTTGACAAACAACATCATGATAAAGTTGCCCATGCAAAAATATAAAATTTTATTTCAATAAAAGTTTTTAAAAATTATTACCCTCTGCATCGTGTATAGAATTTGCTTTGTTGGCCCTTTAGTTTTAATACAAATAATTTTGCAAACTCAAGTTAAATATTTTTGCCAAATTCCAATACAAACATTTTATTAAATTGCAATGCGACAAACATTTAACAACAGCAATAATATTCATGTCGTTATGCAGTAGCAACAACAACAACAATAACGACTAACAGCATATTAAAGCAGTGATGTCAAATGTGATTGTGTTGGTTAGATCACTCTTATCTCTTACATTCCCAGCGGGAGAAATGTGCTGTTGCGAGGCCTAACTAGTGGCCTTTTCTAAGAGTATCCTTTTATTTACCAATAATATCTTCTAATTTTATAAGTTGTAAAAAAGGGTTTCGAAAGTTGCCAAGTGCTCAGATATTTAATTTTAAAATATTTCTCCATTTTTAAGCTGAACATTTGGTTAGTTTATATACAAGAGAAACAATTTTTACAAAAAGTCTTACTTATGAATTAATTTAAAAGCTACTTTAAGACATTTTCGAAAAGATGTACCTACATACAGTGGATCCAACTTATTTCAAACCTCTTATATGTATTGTATATATATATTTATATAAATATATTATTTCTGTTTAGAGGCCTCAAAACAGGACTTGCGATACTTCCCGCTGAATGAGATTGTTTTTCAGTAAACAATTATATTTTACGCTCTCAAAATAAAAGAGCGTAAGCGTACATGTGAGTTTTGCTTCCACAATTGTGTATGAGGCTGACATCACTGTATTAAAGCCAACATTAACAAAATTTATTTAACGACAATCCGGCTGATGTTTGTGTTGGTACAAACAACACTTAGTGCAAGTACGAGCGAGTAGTGTTGCTCTTAATTAAAAGGTTATTTTTCAAGTGGTTGGTTTGCAAGAACGACTATAATAGGGGAATATTATTTAAGTAAATGATTTAATTTTTTAAATTGCACATAAAGTGTATGCACCGCAGCACGTATGCAGAGAAATTCTAAATACTTGAAAAAAATTTAAAGAAATGTTGAACTTTGCAAAAATCAATAAAATGATTTTAATAAAATTTATATTCCATATTTTATAGCGATATGTTAATGGCAGAGCTGTAGTGACATAATTTCAGACCCGCTCCTTAAATGAGCTAATCGCTATAAATAGCGTTATTGAGCTCAATTTAAATTAATTATTGTCAAATAATTGAGTAAAAATTAAAAATACAGCACTGCTAAAAAGTGTGTTTAGTGAGCAAAACACAACTCACTGAACAAACTTAGTAGAGACTTAGAACCTAATTTTTGGGACAAGTAAAAAGCCATAAAAATAAAATTATTAACATTAAATTTATTATTATTAAAAAAAAGCAAGTAAAAGTGCTATATTCGGCTGTGCCGAATCTTCGCAGATGTAATTCTTCTTTCATTCTTGCTAAAACAGAAAGCAGGTTTAATTAAAAGATGTAACATAGTTTAACTTGACAAAACAAAATTAAATTTTTAAACTTTTTGGTCACTTTCATGTACCATAAACTATTTTGTTTGTTCAACCCTGGAGTCAAAATTTTGATTTTTTAAGATTTTAATACCAATTTTGTTCTTCCTGAATTATAAAATTGTTTTAATTAGCAAAAACAACAACATCAATTGCCTATTTGATTACATTTATGCAGAATAAATATTTAAATTTCCCAACCCTGGAAACGAAATTTAAATTTTTTACCAATGCAACTCTTAATGAGGCATGAAATAGTTTTATTTAAGAAAAACTTAATATTTGTAACCATTTTGGTCACTTTCATGTACTACAAAATATTGCAGTTATCCAACTCTGGAATTTTTTTAATTTTCGATACCAATTTTGTTTTTCCTGAACTAAAAAGTAGTTTTAATTAGTAAAATACCGACGTTAGTGTCCTTTCTGGTTACTTTTATGTATAAAAAAATTTAAATTTCCCAGCTTTGGAAGCGAAATTTAAATTTTTTTTACCAATCCTAGTGTTCATTAGGTATAAAGTCGTTTTATTTTAGAAAAACTTAAAATTTGCAACCATTTTGGTCACTTTCATGTACTACAATATATTGCATGCACCAAAACACTTTAAACTTCCCAACCTTGGAAGTAAAAATTTTAATTTTTTTATTTTATTTTTAGCCAATGCAACTCTTCATAAGGAATAAAGTAGTATTATTTAAGAAAAATTTACAATTTTCAACCATTTTGGTCACCTTCATGAACTATAAAATATTGAACTTGTCCATCCCTGGATTCGAAATTTTGATTTTTTTGGAAATTTTTGATACCAATTTTGTTCTTCCTAAAATATAAAAAAGTTTTAGATAGCAAAAAAATGTCAATTGCATTTTTGGTTACTTTTATGTATAAAAAAAAATTAAATTTCTCAACCCTGGAAGCGAAATTTTAAATTTAAAAATTTTTTTATCAATGCAAATCTTCATGAGGTATAAGATAGTTTTGTTTAAGAAAAACTGAAATTTTGTAACCAGTTTGGTTATTACATGTACTACAAAATATTGCAAGTACCAACCCTGGAAGCGAAATTTAAATTTTTAGTTATTTTTTATCAGTGCAACGCTTCATGAGGTATAAAGTAATTTTTTTTTAAGAAAAATTTAAATTTTTTAACCATTTTGGTCACTTTCATGTACTATTAAATATTGCACTTGTCCATCTCTGGATTCGAAATTTTATTTTTTATTTTTGTGACCAATTTTGTTCTTCCTAAATTATAAGACAGGCTTAGTTAGGAAAAAACAAACAAAAAACAACATCAGTTGCCTGTTTGATTACTTTCACGTATAAAAAAATATGCAATTTCCCACCCCTGAAAGCCAAATTTTAATTTAAAATTTGTTTTTTTGGCCAGTGCAAATCTTCATGACGTATAAAGTGGTTTTGTTAAAGAAAAACTTGAAATTTTTAGCAATTTTAGTTACTACATGTACTACAAAATACGGAATGGGTCGAAAAACAATTTTTAATTTTCCATCCCTGGAAAAATAATTTTTATATTTTTAGTTTTTAATAGACCATTGAGGCTTTCCAAAGCACGAAATAGGTTTAATTTACAAACATAAAAAAAAAATAATTGGTTTTTGGTATAAATTTTGCGTCGAGAAATAGGTGTAAGCTTCCCAGCTCTGGAACCGTACATCGCATCTTTTTGAATTTCAATACCACTCTATTTAAGTTCATCTCTAGCTCTTCTGGGGGCTTGGGAAAACCGATTTCACGTACAGACGGACGGACAGACGGACATCGCTCATTCGTCATCGCTATTCATAAGGATCCAGAATATATATACTTTATGGGGTCCCATGTGCATATCGAAGAAATTTCACACGGAATGACAAACCTATATATACCCTTTAACTTTTTTGTGAAGGGTATAAAAAAGCGGTGTTTTGCGCATGTTTATGCAACTCTTCCTTCAACCTGATCATCTGGCGATGTATTTCGACTCTCTGGGACTTTGTACGATGTTCACTATGCGGTGTTGCCTCTATGAAAATTATTTCTAACAGTTAAAAGCAGCAAAATACAGAAGAACCACCAGAAAACCATGTTAGGAGTAAAAAAGAGTAATATTTTGATGTTTTTGTAATTTTGTGCCTTTGATATTGACCTTTTCTTAAATTTCAAATATTATCTGTTAATATCACATTTTTATATTTTTTTATTAACCCATTTCGTCCCAGTGTTCGATTTTTCGAACAGAAAATTTCAAGCATTTAAATTTTTTTTCTCTGCTTGGGAAAGACTAAGAACATATCCGTTTTTAAGAAAATTTAAAAAAAAAATGTTAATGAATATTTAAAAAAAAATTTTTAATAAAAATGTTTAACAAATTTTGAATGAACATTTTAAAAAAAAATTTTAATGAAAATTTTATAAAAAATTTTTATGAAAATTTTTAAAAAAAATTTTAATCAAAATTTTTTAAAAAAATGTTTAATCAAAATTTAAAAAAAAAAAATTTAATGCAAATTTTAAAAAAAAAAATTTTAATGAAAATTTGAAAAAAGATCGGACATCTGTTTCGTATTTTCTGGAATCAATTTACCATTTAACTACGAAGTTTTATCAACTTATTTGAAAAAAAATCTCTGGGACGATATGGGTTAATTATGTTCATCTTTACAGGTGATTTGTAAAAAAACTAAAAGACATAGAAACTTGCGGTTTGCGACATTTGAAAGAGCATTTTTTTCCTATAAGAATCACTCACAAAGTAAAAAAAAAATTTTTCGGCGCAGAAGTCCCTTTTCGTGGAGCAGGCCACATATTTGAATTTTTTTTAAGAACTCACTAAAAAATCACACTGTAGTTTAAGGTTCGCATGTGCATAAGCATTTGACATGCAATAAAAACCAGTCTGAGAGCTTGAGTGACATTTTATAACAGTAACTGACCTTTGACAGGGAACCGACTGAACAAATAACAACATGTGCAAACAAAACTTTTCAAAATAAAATCTCTTTACGACCCACTTTAGCATGTTGTGAATTGTGGGATATAATAATAAAATTATTGCCACGTCATATTTGGCTTAACAAATTAAAAGTTATTTATGTGTGTAAATTGTCCATTAGAGCCGTTTTATTTTGGTCGTGATAGTAAAAATATAACATTCTTGGCCTCAAAAGCAGCATTTTATAACTAAATTTTTTAAATTTTTTTTTTTTAATTTGCTATTGTAAATTTTGTTAATTAAAAATGTTTGTTGAATAAAAAGTTTTAAGTTGTTAAGTTTTTTTTTTAAATAATTGGGGTTCAAATTATGTCCATCAACGCATACGAATTTATTTTAAATTGGATTAAACTGAAGGGGCTATTGGTTAAAGGAGTTGACACTTGGACTACGAAGCCTAAGGTTTTCTTTTCTTATCTGCAAAAAGAATTATATTTTATTCTTGTGGAACATCATGTCATATTTTATTAGCTTCAAATAATTCACACAATATATTAAAAATATTTTTTTTAAGCACAACTATTTTGCCGCTTAGCATACTTTGGCTCTAAGGTATCGAATAAGATCAATGATTCAACGTTTTTATTCTAAAGCAATGAAATTAAGTGTGTGTGTCCGTGTGTATGTGTGTGTCCGTGTGTATGTGCGTGTGTATGTGTGTGTGTATGTGTTTTTTTTTTTGTATAGAACCGGAGGTGTTAATCTTCAAAATATACTTATGCTCCATCATAAGCATGCACGATTCACCATCACTGGTGCCTACGTACTAAACCCACCCCCTGTTTCCTTCGACCACTCGCCCTCCGCGGGACTGCCGCTAGGTATTACTTCGCGGAGGGCTGGTTAGCGATTTCGCTTCATCTTACGAACGCTCGTTCGATCTCTGTCTTTCCAGCCTTCGTAGTTCCTGCATAACTAAAGATATATGGCGGTTGCACTCGTTCCATTTAATTTCGGAACCCAAAATCTCGTCTAGAAGCTGACGGGGAGTAATATTCAACTCCCAAGGCCGCCTAAATCTCGGGCAGCAAAATAAAACTTGCTGAGCGTCCTCATCTTCGTCAACACAATTTGGACATGTTGGGGATCTATCGTGCCCAAATTTGTGCAGATATTTCCTGAAACAACTATGGCCACTCAAGAACTGCGTCATATAAAAGTTGGGCTCGCAGTGTTGCGCCTCCAGCCAGGGAATTATGATGGGCAGAAGATAATAAGTCCAGCTGCCCTTCGAACTGCATTCCCATCTGTGGATGTGTGGGTGTGTGTGTGTCTGTGTATGTTTGGCTATGTGGGCCTGTGTGTGTGTGTGTGTGTGTGTATGTATGGATGTGTGTGAATGTATGTGTGTGTGTGTCTGTATGGTCTACTCTCAAGAAAAAGGATGATTTTAATGAACACAATTTCATGCATCGCATGAACCATTGGAGCGTATGAGTGATATTGATTTATTTCATCAAGTATACGCGAGGATACTCGCAATGTCTGCATGAGCATAATGCACAGTGGGATTAATAAAGCGAAAATACTTTACCATTAGTGCATAAGGTCCCTTTAAAGGGACGGTCAGCTTTGGCTCTCTTACTCTCGCATTTTGCAATACAGATCTCATGTAAGTTGATGGTATAGTTGTTGACATTATACCAAACCAGTTTGTGATTGATTACAGTGCAGTAAACTTTAAATTGTGTGATTTTTTTGCGAAATATGGAACAACAATTAAAAAAAAATATCAGAACACGTGGGAGGTAAGTAAATGTGAATAACAAATAAATACAGGTGAAATTATTTAACAATTTTAAATGCAATTATCTTAAATTTATTGTAATAAAGAAATTTAAGTTGTTGTGAGTGATAAAAATATTGTTATTTGTGAATAATACCGTTATTTATCCAACGTCCCTTATAAGGGACGCTATGCAGACAGGACAGTTAACAATAATATTTTGTTACAACAATAATATTTTATTACAGACTAACAGTAGCTGAAATACTGGAAGAGATCGAAGATTTTGATGGTCAGTTGCAAGAACTTGACATTTTTGCAATCCCACCATTGGAGGAAAATGAGACCGACCAGGATTCGGACGGCAGTGATGACGAACACGAGGCGAACTTGGATCATCTCGGCCCGAAATTATTGACTGCGGAAGGCGAGATCCAAGACGAATTCGATGACTGGAGTGACAGTGACGATGAGCCACTGGCTAAATACAGAAAAACCATCAGTTCGAGTGTGCGTGCGGGAAATGCCTTGCGTTGGCGAAAAGTGGACCCGGTGTACGACATTCAAACGGAATGCGAAACAATACCGCCGAGTGCCGAAGCTCAAGCCGCCAGTTCGCCTACTGATTTCTTTGAGCTATTTTTTTCTGAAGGCATTATAAATTTTTGTGTTGAGCAGACAAATTTATATGCTCTTCAGAAAAATGTTGACCTGAGAATGAGTATGGACGAGGCGAGAGTTTTTATTGGCGGTATTTTGATGTCGGGGTATGCAAAATACCCCAACAAACGTTTGTATTGGTCGGAGAAATCTGATTCGCCAAGATTGCTAGCGAACAGCATGAGGCTGAATCGATTTGAAAAAATTCTAAATAATTTCCATCTGAATGACAACACGCAAGCCCAGGGTACCGATCGGCTTTACAAAATTAGGCCACTAATTACTCACCTGAACGAGGCGTTTCTAAAGCATGGTGGAATGGACGAGAATCTCTCTATTGATGAGAGTATGATACCGTATTATGGTAGGCACTATGCTAAACAGTATATCCGTGGTAAGCCCATTCGATTTGGATTCAAAAACTGGGCTCTGAATTCCAGCGATGGATATATGCTTCAATTCGATGTGTATATGGGCAAAAATGCAGAGAGCGTCCCACAAGGATATGGAGTAGGAGGTGACAAAGTGGTTGATCTCCTCACGAAAGCAAATGTACCACACCATAAGGGATTCAAGGTAAGAAATGAAATGTTCCTCATATGATATTACAATAATAATATAATTTACATTATAGCTTTTCATCGACAACTATTTTACGTCCGTGAAACTGTTGCGCAATTTGGCCAGTATGGGGATTTGTACATCTGGTACAATTAGAGACGGTCGCATAGAGAAGTGTCCTCTTCGTCCAATAGCCGCCATGAAAAAGGAGCAGCGAGGATCCAGCGATTTTCGTTTTACTGACGATGGCAAAATTCTGGTTGTAAGATGGAAAGATAACAATGTGGTGACCATTGGCTCCAACTTTGATACCAACGATATCGGGACGTGCAAGCGCTACGCAAGAGGGCAAGGTGCGATACAGATACCACAGCCGAAACTTCTTCAGCGCTATAACCAAGGCATGGGAGGCGTTGATAAAATGGACCAGATGGTGGCCGTGTACCGGTCTAGAATTAGACAGCGTAAGTGGTGGTGGCCCATATTTGCATACTTGTTGGACGCATCGATCGTAAATGCATGGATCCTTATGCGGAAAGTTCATCCGAATGACCCAAATTGTGGCACTCTGCTAATTTTTCGCAGGTACATAGCCATTTCGTATCTAGAGAGATACGGAATGCCGTCCTCAAGAGGATCGAGTAGAACCATCATCAACCCTGATGCGCGCTACGATGGAAAAAACCATATGATCGAGTACTCCAATACGGATAAGAGATGTGCCTATTGCGGAAAGAAGTCTAACTTTTTATGTACTAAGTGCGAGAAAGGGCTTCATCCGAAAGAATGCTTCAAGCTATATCACAGTTCAAATGCCCATACTGCATAGTGTCCCTTATAAGGGACGGTCCCCAAAACCCCCAAAAACAAATTTTTTTAATAAATCGAATTAAAACTACTTTATTAGACTTATTTCAATGCATAATGATTAAAAAAAAAGGTAAGTATAGCGCCAGGGAACTTCATGCACTAATGGGTTAACAGTTGGTCAGTGGTATGTTCATACGGAAACTGATTCCAACCGTATTGCGGTTACAGTAAAATTCGGATAAGAGACCGATATTTAATTTAAAAAATCACTTCGTTTTTATTAATTTAGATAGATTTCCAAGCATTAGTTTGCGCTGAAAAAACCGATTACTACAATTCTCGTATGCAATTTTCTAATAAAATTTTGTCTGAATAAAAACTGTTACTGATTTTATGGCTCCAAGTTTAACGCATTGAACCTTCTCTGACATAGAAATATATTATTTGCTTAACAAAATTACAAAAAAAAAACTTTAACAATTATGTTGATTTATTTTTATTGACCTTATCAGTTTATTGTAATATTAATCAAGCTTGTGGTCGTTTTTTATAATATATTATTTCTTATAATTTTCATTCGATATTTCGTTAACAGGAAATAAAAATTGTTAATAATAATTTTTATTTCCTGAAGATGTTAACAAGCTGTTAACGAAATATCGAATAAAAATTATAAGAAATAATATATTATAAAAAACGACCACAATCTTGATTAATATTACAATTTAACAATTATGTTTTTTAGAGGTTGGTTTAGTTCTTCTTTCAGGAGTCTGGCTCTTTTCGTTTGGACTGAACCGTGATTTCCACAGACTGACGGATGGACGGGACGGACGACCATATCGTCTTAGATATCATTACTGATCAGGAATATATATACTTTATGGGCTCCCAGATGGATATTTCGCTGCGTTACACACGGAATGACAAAGTGAATATACTCTACAATTCTTTTTTCGAGGGTATAAAAATTATCTGAGACTTCAGAGGGCCATAATCATAACTTGATTGATCCAGTATTACAGATACTTTTCATAGCAAGAGATTACAGACTGAAGTGTCTTATATCGAACAAAATGAAAATGTGGAAAATAAAGATGAAGATCTCATAATAAAATTTTTTTAAACCTACTTCGAAGGCAGCTAATAAGCAAAACCATATTTTAAAAATTATTCAAAATATATTTTATTATTATATTAAATTGAATTAGGATTCTATAGGCTAATTGTTCGAAATTTTAATTTAAATCTTAGAAAGACATGATAAATATTCCAAGGCACAAAGGCAAGTCAACATCAGTTTTTTGTTATTCAACCTACACAGCAGAGCAGAACAGCTGTTTTCGAAAGACGCAACCCTTTCATCATCAGTGCTCATGTGTTTTTGTGTTTGTCACCACTTTTTAGGTGGCTTAGTTGAATGTGATATATTTTATTATATTAATTTAACCGAGACAATCGGCCTTATTCTGTAACTATTTGTCAAGGTCGCGTCAAGACAATATCAGATCTTAGACGCCTGCATACACGGTTTCCTTAGCATTTTATTACTTTTAACAGCCGCCTATTATTTTCTAGGACTTAGAGAATCGTCAGAGGCTGTCAGTATTAATCAGTAGTTGCCTACAACCTGAATGTAACTGCCCTATTTTTGATATTGTGTTGACGTGACATTGACAAACAGTTACAGAATAAGGGGGAATATCTCTAAAATGTTGAAAAGTAACCAACTAAAACAATTGTTTTCCTTTTTTTTGTAAATTAAACATATTAATTCTTTTTAAATTAAATTTAAAATGTTGCTGCTGCCTTAAGGGGATATTGGGTGAATTATAAATAACGAGACTTTCTGTTATACCCCCTACCCTTTTGCCTGTAACCTAGTGTATAAATGAGAATTAAAATATCTATTTTTTTTTTAGTTTTACAACAGACCCACACACGCCACTTGAATTTAATTTTCCACTTAAATTCAATACCCGCAAAAAAAAAAGAAAACTACAGATTAACATATCACACTCGCACTACGCCCTCCCCCCGACCAAATAGGTAAATGGCATTTGGTATTAAAAAAAAAACGTTATGCTGTTTTCAAATTTCACTTCGGTGTAAAATTTTCCTTTTTCTTTCCATTTTTCATTTAAGTAAAAGCACACAAATACTACTTTTTCGATAGATTATTTGGAAATTGTATTATGGGGTTTTTTTGTGCACCCTACGGCAAAAATACATGTATATAAGTTGGTCATAGCATTTGCAACTTTTACAGTTATTTGTTTATTATGTCAGTTAGTGTGCTCAGAAACACGAAGGACCACGTGTTTTTATGATTAAACATTTATTAAAATGAAAAAAAAAATTTTGGATATAATTAGGAAATTTGCAATAAAATTCGATAGAGAAAACCCAAAAAGAAAAATCGGGGAAACAAGAAAAATGGTCGCATTGGTTGCGAAGAGATTCAGCCCATTTACAAATTAGACGTGTGCTCTCCTTCAAAATATATTTATAACAAATTTCAAGAATCTGGCTGTTTTCGTTTGGACTGAATCGTGATTTCCACAGACGGACGGACGGACGGACATGCTCAGATCGTCTTAGATTTCATCACGGATCAAATATATATATGTATACTTTATGGGGTCTCAGATGAATATTTCGCTGCGTTACACACGGAATAACAAACTGGATATACCCTCCAGTTCCTTTTTGGAGGCTAAATCGGGCAAGAGGGAAAAAAGTTCCCCTAAGAAGAACTAAACCAATCCAGAAAAAACAACATAATTTTTAAAGTTTTTTTTTTAATTTTGTTAAGCAAATGATATATTTTTATGTCAAATACGGTCCAACGCCTTATAGTTGAAGCCATAAAGTAAAAACAAATATTTTTTGACTCCGCCCACTTTCGTGGGCGTTACTATAGGCAAAAAAAAGCATAGAAATTTAACATATTGTTTTACTTAAGCCTAAATTCCTTAAAAATAAAGTTTTTAAGCTTTAATGACGAAGCTGAGACGAAACCTGGTACTACTCTGCCCTACACCCTCCTTCCTATTCGCCCCCTAAATGACCCTACCAAAAAAAAAATTTTTTTAAATTTTGTATATAATCATCCCAAGCATTTATCTTTACAGTTTTATGACTGCCGATTTCTGCCCTACCCCCTCCCCTTTTTTTGCCCCCCAAATGACCCTACCAAAAAAAAAATTTGTTTTTAAATTCTGTATATAATCTTCCCAAGCATTTATCTTTAGAGTTTTATGAATGCCGATTTCTGCCCTACCCCCTCCTCTTCCTTTGCCCCCCAAATGACCCTACCAAAAAAAAAATAATTTTTTTTTTTAAATTTTGCATATAATCTTCCCAAGCATTTATCTTTAGAGTTTTATGACTGCCTGTTGCTTCCCTACCCCTCCTTCCCCTTTTGCCCGCTAAATGACCCTATTAAAAATAAATAAAAAATTTTTTAATTTTGTGTATAATCATCCCAAGCATGATTATGACAAAGGTGAAATGTTTCCCCCACAGCCCTTGCCAGAGCGACCCCGCCAGAATACAGTTTTTATACCCTCCAAAGAGAATTTGACCCCATAAAGTAAATATGTATATTCTTGATTAGTGATGAAGTTTAAGGCGGTCTAGCAATGCCCATACGTTCGTCTGTGGAAAACATGATAGTCTATTTCTGGACCCCTCCCCCTTTAGTGGGCGTTGACGTACGATATTATATAAAGGAACTCTGTCCCACCAAGTTAAACATTTTAAATTCACTTACTAAATATTTGGAGGGTATTTAAGATTCGACCCGGTCGAATATAACGTTTTTACTTGTTTTTTTTTTTTCTTTTTTTGTAACATAAACGTTTTTGCTCACTAATACCGTTGGGCTTCCCTTAACTGCTTTGTTGCTATAGATATTTTTCAATTGAAGTTTGTTCTTCCAATTGCTGACAGCTTTTTATTCTCCACAGCATTCATGTCTTATAACGATTTGAATGGCATAGTGAGAAACAATATTTGTTTAAACTGCTCGTACATTTTATTCCAAACACACATGTTTGTTGCAACATTCCCTTCTTCTTCACATGTTTGGCTAAGTAGCTCACCACCATTTATTCCATTCTGTTCATCCATTTGTCAGTTGGATCATACGCTTCTCTATTAAGTGCTAATGAATTGGGTTATGCAGATTTCTTGATTCCTTTTTTTTAAGCAGAGAAAGATAAAAACAGGTAAGAAAGAAAAAAATAAAGCGATTTTAAATCTTCAAAAAGCCCTCAGAAAAAAAATTACTAGTACAATTGCCACAGAGATGAGGCAAAAGTAAAACTAAAAGCAAAAACTGTTCACACGCCATGAAAATACTCGTATCGATGAAAGTTTAAATTTTTATTTTTTGCTCTTTTTTTTTGTTACCTTCAAACATTTTCCTCACTCTCTAGTTCTTATCACTTAGCAAAAAGTTATAGAATCAATTATTAAGAGGCTTTTAAATCACTTAGTAGGACTGGAGGTATTTTATGAATAGTTTAAAAATTTTGGAAGCTTCTTTTTTTAAAAAATTTTTTTTTATTTTCGCTATGCACTCGTATAGCGACACCGAAAATGCAAAACACCCTATCCAACATTTTACAAAAGCAGCAAAAAAACTTATTTAAATGGAAAATATATTTGCAAATACCACAAAAAGATCAACCATTTTTTTTTCTGCCGAAATTAAATTGTTACTTCGAACATCAGTTACGAACCCTTGAGTTTGTTATTTACGCCACTGCAAATGTGCGTGGGTCAAGTTCATCTTTATTTTGTGAGCCAGAGTCATGGAAAATCTGACATTTCAGAAGAGCTCCCATCCCAGAAAAGCCGTTCAGGACATGTGAATTATATTTCTTACATAATGGCATTGATGAGGTCTTTCAAATGAATAACAAATTTCGACGATGTCTCACACACAATTTGTTGTAATTAAATTTAAACATAGAAAGCACTCAATGCAAAACCCTTTACATGAAAACTATGGCTCAACACATGTATTTAAAGTAAATATGTATGTCTGATATTAATAAATATATCCAAATAAATCATTTGATGTAATTCACACACACACACACACAATTATGAGAATTTAATAAATTTGTATCAGTTGCATAAATAAACGTTACATGCTCTATAAACTTGTTTAATTGAAATGAAAGTATTTATCTCTGCTACCTTCATCTTAATTAAAAATAGTAACGAGAGTGGCTTCGTAAGTTATTTAAAAAGTTTCACTTGAGATACTTTTAACACTTGCATAGAGGAGTAACGTTTTTGATTAATAAAATAGGTTTATAAAATAGATTTAAATACAAAATTTATTTTATAAAACAGAAATATTTTTTTTATGAAAAAGAAAAAGAAATTTCTTTATGACATTTACATGAAATATTTGTCACTTATGTATCTCTTAACCCATATCGTCCCAGAGATTTTTTTTTCAAATAAGTTTATAAAACTTCGTAGTTAAATGGTAAATTGATTCCACAAAATACGAATCAGATGTCCGATTTTTTTTTAAATTTTCATTAAATTTTTTTTTTTTTTAAATTTTCATTAAAATTTTTTTTTAAAAATTTGCATTAAAAATTTTTTTTAAAACGTTTCATTAAAAATTTTTTAAAAATTTTGATTAAACATTTTTTTAAAAACTTTAATAAAATTTTTTTTTTTTGAATTTTCATTAAAATTTTTTTTTTAAAAATGTTCATTCAAAATTTGTTAAAAATTTTTATTAAAATTTTCATTACAAATTAGTTTTAAAATTTTCATTAAAAAGGATATGTTCTTAGTCTTTCCTAAGCAGAGAAAAAAAAATTTAAGTGCTTGAAATTTTCTGTTCGAAAAATCGAACACTGGGACGAAATGGGTTAATTGAGTTTAACGTGAGGAATATATAAATCTATATAGATACTTACGGCAAACTATTAACGCCGTAATTTTCAAATGACTTGGCGTTAGAGAAATTTATAGGAAACTAAAAACAAGTTTAGAAAATATATAAAACTTTTTTTATAAAAAAAATTTATTCACCAAACAAAAACTTTTTGAAAACACAAGCATGTTCAGACATGCATTTTTAATTGAGTCAATATTCACTTAATTGCTGTAATTATTATCCTGTTCACATATACGAAATTTAGTTAATGCAATTAACGTATGACACCAAAAAGTAAAAAAAAAATTATATTCACAAGGACTTCAAGTTCAAATCCGAGACTTTTTTTTAATTTTCTAATTAATAATAAATTTAATGACAATAATTTAATGTCAATAATTTAACATGGCTCGACATAATTTGTTTCTGGTTTTTTATTTTAGTTTTTCCCCAATTTAGGTGTTATGTCTCGCTTAACTTTGTTCAGTGAGTTCCCCAATTTAGTTGCTGTGTCCCTGCTAACTTTGTTCAGTGAGTTGTGTTCTGCTCACTAAACACACTTTTTAACAGTGCTGCATTTTCAATTTGTCCTAATTTGCTTTATAACAATTAAGTGTTAATTGAGCAATCGCTTAATTAAAATTTTATAATACAAATTTAAAAAACTGAAATAGTGACCCTCGCACGACTAAATATTTACTTATGTTTTACATTAGAAAATAAATTATTTTTGTGGTATTTAATAACGAACAACTTAAATTGTCATTATCAAATAATATTTGTATGCATCATTTATTTTTAATGGCCTTCGTTAAGGAATGAACGCACGCATTCTGTTTGTCGTTCAGTTTGTAATTTTGAAAACTCGAATCCAGGTTAAGTTCAGGGCAGTGAATGAAACGCCCTTCACAACTTATCTTAGCGTTGTAATAAAATTTTGGAACCTCTATGGTGCGCACCTAAGGAAAATTATCTGAAAAGGGGGAAATTTCATCAGAGTGCCAAGGTCCCCCTCCTCCCTTCCTTATATGAATTTAACACCATCCTTAATTAAAATTGAGCACTTCCACTACAGTTAGAAAGCTGAAATTAGTAAACAACTAAGTGTTGGTCCACAATTTGTGAAAATAATATAAAAGCGCTACATTTACAAAGGGGACCTAGGTTAGGTTAGGTTAGGTTTAGACTATTTATGCATATAATATTGTCCTTCAACGCCCACTAAAGGGGGCGGGATCCAAAAATAGACTATCGTCTTAGACTTCATCAGTGATCAAGAATATATATATAATTTATTTGGTCCAATTCTTTTTGGAGGGTATTAACCCATTTCGTCCCAGTGTTCGATTTTTCGAACAGAAAATTTCAAGCATTTAAATCTTTTTCTCTGCTTAGGAAAGACTAAGAACATATCCTTTTTAATGAAAATGTAAAAAAAAATGTTAATGAAAATATACATAAAATAAAAATTAATAAAAATTTTTAACAAATTTTGAATGAATATTTTAAAAAAATTTTTAATTAAAATTTTTAACAAATTTTGAATAAACATTTTTAAAAAAATTTTTAATGAAAATTTTTAAAAAAATTTTTAATGAAAATTTTTAAAAAAATTTTTAATGAAAATTTTTAAAAAAATTTTAATGAAAATTTAAAAAAAAAAAACGGACATCTGATTCGTATTTTCTGGAATCAATTTACCATTTAACTACGAAGTTTTATAAACTTATTTGAAAAAAAAAATCTCTGAGACGATATGGGTTAGAACTGTATTTTTTCGGGGTCTCTCTGCCAAGCGCCTTGGGGGAGACATTTTTGTTGTTTTTAAAATACTAAAAGTAAATGTTTGGAATAATTAAGTGTAAAATTTAATTTTAATTATTTTTTTTGTTTGTGATAGGGTCATTTAGGTGGCAAAGGGGAAGGAGGGGTAGGGCAGAGTAGTACCAGGTTATGTCTCAGCTTCTTCATTAAGGCTCAAAAATTTTATTTTTAAGGAATGTAGGCTTAAGTAAAGAAATTGGTTAAATTTTTACACTATTTTTGCATATAATAACGCCTACTAAAGGGGGCGGGGCCCACTAAAGCGGGCGTTGAACCTTCTTTGACATAAAAATATGATATTTGCTTAACAAAATTACAAACAAAAAACAATTTAAAAATTATGTTGTTTTTTTAGAGGTTTAGCCCGATTTAGCCCATCTCCAAACTAAACCTGTGCTATCCTTCAAGATATACTTATACCAAATTTCAAGAGGTTGGCTCTTTGAACTGAATAGTGATTTCCATAGAAGGACGGGCGTACATGCCCACATCGTCTTAGATTTCATCACTGATCAAGAATATATATACTTAATGGGGTCTCAGAGGGATATTTCGCTGACAAAGTGAATATACCCTCCAATTATTTTTTGGAGGGTATAATAAGTCCAGGTTCCTATTCAAAAAACTGCGGCTATTACAAGTATTGAAATCAAAAGGAGGAATAAGTTCTGCATAGTTAAAAGCAGAGTAACAGGCACCCACCTGTTGGCTACAAAAAAACTGTCTATCTTGTCATCTTTCCTAATCTGTCCCCACAATACTATCCCCTCGTTTTTAGTTCCGGCGCAATGCTTTGCATATGTAGGGGTCATCCCCTGAATGCTGGTCCTACTGCTAAAAAAAAAAATATTTTACTCTTAGGTAAACTTCCAACTTGGCAATATTTTTCTACTTTTCCGGGCCAAAAACGAACAAAAAGAATTATGATTTTTAATAGATTTTCTTCCAAAAAATCTCTCTCGAAAACAATTTTTAATTAAATTCAAACTGTAAAAAAATGCACTTAAGGCCCCCTGGAAATAATATTATTTCATTTCGTTATCAGGAAAAGGTATTTCAAATTCGATCTAATACATCATTTTACAGTTAACGTGTTTAATTGTTTCGTTCACAACTTACGCATGACTTTAAATTGTTGTTTAGATAACAAAAATAAATTATGTTTTAAAATTTGCACTAAACAAACAGAATATTTTAGTACAAACACATAAAAATTTAATATCTACGAGTATAAATTGTTTTCACTTTGATTTATTTGCTTTAGTTCCAAACTGGCTTATGGTCGTTTCGTTCGAAAAAGCAAATGTATTGGAAGCAATTATTTTCCAAATTAAAAACTATTATCTAAAAATATAAAATATATTAAAAAAAAAAAAATTTAGTTCTTTGATTTATTAATAATAAAATTTTCATTGGATTTGCCATCACAGACAAAATTATTAAATCATCACAACACTTTTGTAACAAAACGTTGTTGTTGTTGTTGTTGTTAAGAGGCAATTGGTAAGTAACAGTATTTAGCCATAAATAATAACACAAACAAAATAAATAAATTTTACTGATAACATAAAGTTATTTATGGCAGTTCGAAATTGCTTTTATCAGGAATTTATAAAGTTCAAAGTTATTTATTTATTAGAAACTATTAAGAACAGTAATTATTATTTATGCTCGTATAGCAAAATTATGAAGGATATTTAGCAGACTAAAATGTAAAGGATCAATTTGCTAAATGGTGTCAGAGAGAAATTGTTTCAAATTGTGCAATTCTGAAGTGTTTTCTTTATGAATAGGGAAGTGAAATAAGCGCTTTTCATCGGTCTGTATTTGAAATTGGTTTTCCGCAGCCCCAGGACAACCCGGAGACTTCGTTCATGGATTGATGTATTGGAAATACTGCAAAATAAATAGATTGCTATTCAAAACCAGCAAAATCAAATATATGGTTCCAGAGCTGGAAAATTTAAACTAATTTTTGTGTACATAAAAATTTTAATTTTTTTTTTTTTTTTTTTTTCTTTGTTAATTAAAGCCAAGAATGATAAAATACAGATTACGCCTTGCGCATGATTTACCGTTTGATGACGTATATGTTCCCTCGAAGAGATTGCCAAATGTTTATTATATGCAAAACTAATAATTCCTCGTACAAAATTAATATTTTATGCTATATTTGGCAACTCTTCACACAATTTACTCAGAGAGATTTCCAATTTACTCAGAGAGATTTCCAACAAGAAAATTAAATCGGATTTATGAAAGTGCAAGTTTTGTGTTATATTTTATAATAAATTGTGTTATATTTTAAAATAAATATATTAAAATAATTATTAAATAACTTAAGGTGTAAAAAACTTATTAAAACTTGATTTTTAAAGCTCATAAACTGTAAAAAAAAACCTAAATTAAAGAGAAAAGAGAACAAAAAGAGCAAGCATGAAATGTGCAGTGGGCAATTGCAAACAAAGTAACAGCAAAAAAACAAGTGAGAAATAATTGTGTTAAAATTATCAAAATTTTTTTTGTTTTCAAAAAGCTGTGTCATTTTATAGTTTTCCAAGAGATGAAGCTCAGAGGAAGTTATGGCTGATATATTGCAAGCAAAAAAAATTTGTTTTGCACGGGGAAAAAAGAAAAATAATTAGCAATTGGGTTCAATATTTATATAAAATAACTATAAATTAACAATTTCAAATAAAAACAAGTGGAAAATAAACTAATTTTTTAAAATTATTTATTATCAAACAAATTCAATTTGAAAACTAATTTTAAGCGCAGCTAGTCTTATTCACTTCGCTTTAGCGAAACATCGCCTTAGTGAAAATATCGTATTACTGAAAACCAAAAGCAAGTCCACAAGTACGTTTTGTATGAAACTTACTTCGCTTAAGTGAAAAAATAAACAATGACAAATTTATTTATTAGAAATCGATTGCATAGCTTAAGGCTGGAAAAATTGTGCATGTTTTGTCCGTTAAAAAATTAAATGGCAAAATGTATTCGTCCTTTTCGCTCTTGCGTACTTTGTTGTATTTTTTTTATTATATTGTCAATGCAAGTGGCTAGACATGTGAATGTTTTACTGATTTTAAGCAGTACGCTTAACTGTAACAAATTTCAGTAATCCGAACTACGTTTTAGAGAAAAAATCGGATAACTGAAAAATGGGTTTTGGTTATTTGCAGTAAAGCGAAGTAGACTGCATTGTTATATGATTGAGCCAAAACCTAGACTAATTAATTGAGTAATCGATTACCCAAGTACGCTAGAATGTACCTCAAATGAAAATATATTACCCCTAATTTTAAGAGCTAAAAACATTTTCCCATAAACTACAACAAACAGCATGACCTTTACCGAAGTAGGGTGTCAAACAAAACACGAGTCACAATAAATTGTTAAATAAAACGTGCCACATTCAATTGTGTGCAGATGATTTTTATATTGATTTACGTTTCTGTGCAACAAACATCACGTGTATCGCGTGCCAGTGGCTGGCTGACGTTAAGCAATGAAACAATCAGCTATAAATAATATTATCACAAAACTGTATTTGTCTTTATTTCAAATGTCTACAATATTCCCAGTTACTAATTTATTTATAGAAACCAATTTGCAGTTGTGCTGCATGTAAACTGGCAAATAACATATTGACGGGAGAGACAACTTAATATTAGTGATCAATGAAAATGATTCATTACTATTAAATAGATGTCAGCTAAATATTTTAATTAAATAAAGAAAAAACACCAAGTGTTTTGACGCCTAATTGCATTAATGCATTTGAATAAGTTTGCACTAGAGTGGCAATTTAAAGAAGACAGTTTCTTAACTCTATAGATTTTTTGTAAGACCGTCGATGAAATGGGGCATACCGATGTCGAAATCAGTACTAATGCGCTGTGCTATTAAAACGATTATAAGAAATATTCTAAATATTCCAATTTTATTATAATAAAACGTATTCATGAATATTAGAAAAATATTTTCGCCAACTTACCGTTCAGGAAGATTTTGTATTTTCCGCAGTTTCACGGAGAATTAAATTTAACATCTGGAAAACCTGCAATAAAATAATATTTAATAATAATTTATTTCATTATAAATAATAAATGTATTTTAATTTCTATTTATTCTCAATATTATTTTATTATTATTGTCTTTGACAAAAAGTAAAAAAGATAAGCAAAATTTTCCTGATGAAGACACCCAAAGGAATGGCGAAATATTGAAAATATAAATAAATTTTTTAGTCTAACATTTTTGTAGCTGGCTCACGATGTCACTCGATATCGTTTTGCTATAAAAATATTTATTTTTATCGATATTTCGAGGTCCCTGGATATCTTCTTCCCTGTAGCAATTAAACATAATTGAAAATATTAACGATAATAGATACTATTATATTATTTTTATTTATCGATTAATCGAGTAATTTTTATCAATTAATTGAATAATTTTTCATAGATTGATCAAATAATTTTTTACCAATTACATACTTCAATAGTATTTTATCGATTAGTCGAATAATTTTTTATCGATTGATTAAATAATTTTTTCCAAATACTTGAATAATTTTTATCGATTAATCGAATAATTTTTTATCGATTGATTAATTAAATTATTTTTTTTACCGATTACTTCAATAAATTTTTATCAATCAGTCGGATAATTTTTTATCCAATACTTGAATAATATTTTATAGATTAGTCGAATAAATTTTTATCAATTAGTCGAATAATTTTTTATCGTTCATTAAAATAATTTTTTTCGCTTAATCAAATAATATTTATCGATTAATCGAATAATTATTTATCGATTGATTGAATAATTTTTTACCGACTGATCGAATTACTTTTTTTATCGATTATTTCAATAATTTTTATCGATCAGTCGAGTAATTTTTTATCAATGGATCAAATATTTGTTTAGGGAATACTTCAATCATTTATATCGATTAGTTGAATAGTTTTAATCAAATAATTTTTTATCGTTTAGTCGAATAATTTTTATCGATTAATCGAATAATTTTTATTGATTAATCGAACAATTTTTTACCGATTGATTGAATCATTTTTTACCGACTGATCTAATTTTTTTTTATCGATTACATCAAAAATTTTTTATCGATCAGTTGCATAATTTTTTAACAATTGATCGAATAATTTTTTACCGAATACTTGAATAATTTTCTATCGATTACTCGAATAATTTTTTATCTTTTATTCGAATAATTTTTATCCTTTAAGCGAATAATTTTTATCGATAGATCGAATAATTTGTTATCGACATATCGAATTATTTTTTGCCTATTACTGCAATAATTCTTTATCGATTAGTCCAATAATTTTTTATCAATTGATCAAAGATTTGTTTAGCGAATACTTCAATAATTTTATTGATTAGTGGAATAGTGTTTTATCATTTAATTGCATGATTTTTATCGATTATATGAATAATATTCATCGATTAATCGAATAATTTGTTATCCACTGATCGAATTATCTTTTTACCGATTACTTCAATAATTTCTTATCGATCAGTCGAATATTTTTTAACCGATTAATCGAATAATTTTTTATCGACTGATCGAATTATTTTTTACCAAATACTTAAATAATTTTTTATCGATTAATGGAATAATTTTTATCGTTTAGCGGAATAGTTTTTTATCGCTTAATCGAATAATTTTTATCGATTAATCGCATAATTTTTTACCGAATACTTGAATGAATTTTTATCGATTAGTCGAATAATATTTTCTCGTTTAATCAAATAATTTTTATGGATTAATCGAACAATTTTTATCGATTAATCGAATAATTTTTATCGATTAACCGCATAACAGAAGATATTACTTGAGTTATTCGAGCACAGCGGAAAGGCGAATAATTGACATCTCTAGTATAAATGATTCGCAATATCCGAATCTAGCACTTTTCTTTTTATTTTCTTTTCTTTTTCTTGAACGGCCCTTTTATATCAATAACGTCATTTGATTTGCTTCCTCTATTGATTAAAGTGTTCTTCTATAACTTAATGTTCGGTTTAAATGCAGGCGCCACATATTATTATCGTGAATAATTTCTAATTTAGTAATTATTTTATTGTTTCATGTCATTATTACTCTTATTTGCAGCTGGTATTTGCCATAAAACAAATCCCGTTTCTAAGCAAAAATATTATAATAAAAAATAAAAAATCTATATAATCATTTATATTTATGTACGAGTATATACGAACGTGTGTAAAAGTCAAACGTAATTTGAAATAATGTCTTTCTCGTCATGCTATTTATGTGTTTTATTCGAGCTCTCATTTCTTTTTAAACCTTTTAATCTGTAGATAATCTAAACCGGATTGAGAAGTGAGGAACATTGAGTGCTTAAGAAGCATCAAATCAATCATAAAATACAATAACTACAGTGAATATGTTATTACGTGAGCAAACAAAAGCTATTTGCTTAAGCCGGCATAAATACAATAAACGTGTTTATAGCCAAGTTATTAAAGCCGTCTCTACTCCATGCCCAAATTCGCTTGCCATTTAACTGTTAAATATTTTAACGTAAAACTACTGGTCGTACTCATGCACACACTTAGATAATGTTGTCTTGTTTAAAGTTGGAACAGTTGTGCGGTATGAGTTGCAACAGTAAATATTCCATTAGGTTGGACTGTGTATAAGATGTCTCACATATTCATATTCTCGCACGGCCTTTAAGATGTAGACTTTGACTAAAACTTGCAGTTCTGTGCAGCAACTGGAATTGTGAAGCTGTTGAACACAAATACCATCTTCAATGCATATTAAATGCATGTGGGACAAGGTTTGACAGCAACAGAGTGCTGTTAATCAATTGAACGAGTTTGACACTAGTCTGCTAAATATGCTGGCTGATTGGTAGTTTTGTTGTTTGGTGGGTTTTGCTTGTGTTGTTAACTTGGCTGGTATGAACAAACAAATTGGCCTTCTCTTGCTCTGCTCTGCTCTCAATTTATAAAATGTATGTATGTGCTGTGTGTTGCGTGTATTTGCAAGTGTGTTTGTTTTGTATGTGATTTTTTTTGTTTTTGTTTTTTTTTTTTTTTTTTTCATTTAAAACTCAGTTTCAGTTGTACTTATTGTTTATTTTGTTAATAAAAGTAACATTTTTTTATTACTGTTTCTGCGGTTGGTTATATTTTTTGTTATTTGTTTTTGTAGTTGTAGGTTTGTTTTTTTGTATTTTTTAAGCTTATTTGAGTTTAAGTCTGTAGTTAGCCAGTACTCAGTTGCGAATTTTATACAAAACGAAACGGTTGTTTAAATTCACAACACAAAAAACACAAAAAAAAAAAATAAAAATATTTGAAAATATATAAAGAATTAAAAGTTAAAATTTAGCCAAAAATACATACTTAAAATTAAATATGCACTCATGGTATTTAGCAAACAAAAGTTTATTTTTTCAATGATGATCAAGTGCTGAAAAAAAAACAAAAAAAAAACTTGATACAATATATCAAATGGAAAAGGATTAGCAATACGATTTTAGAAAAGCAGAGTTTCTTTAATCCTAATTAAGGAAATTAATTTATTTGAAAACAATTTAATAGTATTATTCAAAAACAGCCACTAAATTCATAAGCTTAGAAAACTGTTTAAGAAATTCAATTCACATAAGAAATTTTCCTTAAATATTTACATCAACATGTACAATATGCGCAACCAACTTGACAAGGTAAGTAACTGCCAACTTTTCTATACAGTAAACTCTAGCTAATATAAACTTTAAGTTGAGTTAGCTTTCACTTCTTAAATAATGAAAAGTTCAGAAACATTAATTAATTGGAAGAACGTTTTCCAAAAAAGTACAGAAAAAATGTTAAGTACTTTTGCTAAAAACCATATTTTAAAATAGTAACTTTTAAAGAAAAAAAGTATTAAACAAATACTTTTAAAGAAAGAACGTAAACTCATAAAAAAGTGTCATTTCTAAAAATACCTTTTAAGCAAGTACCTTTTAAAAAGGTACACTGTAAAAAGCATATTTATATAAAAGTTCCTTTTAAAATATGTCTCTAAAAAATACCTTTTTAAAAAACATATTTTCAAAAAGTACCTTTTAAAAAAACCTTTCTTACATTTCTTAAAAGGTACATTTTCAAAAGGACATTTTTTATAAGGTACTTGTTGAAAAGGTACTTTTGTTTTTATATATAACTTTTCAAAAGTTACTATTTTAAAATATACTTTTTTAATAGGTAGTTTTTTAAAATTTACATTTTCAAAAGGTACTTTTTGATTTTTTATGAAGTACTTTTTCAAAAGGTACTTTTTAGAAGGTACTTTTTTTCAAACCTACTTCTTAAAAAGGCATTTGTTTAAAAGGTAATATTTAAAGAAGTACTTTTTTAATATGTAGTTTCTTAAAATGTACGTATTTAAAAGGTACTTTTTAAAAAGAACTTTTCGAAAATGTACTTTCTGAAAGGTACTTTGTTAAAAAAAATAATTTAGTTTAAAAAGCACCATTTGAAAATGTAATATACCTTTTTAAAAGTCCTTAACCTATTCAAATGGTGCTTTTTAAACTAAATTATTTTTTTAACAGAGTAACTTTCAGAAAGTACATTTTCGAAAAGTCCTTTTTAAAAAGTACCTTTTAAATACGTACATTTTAAGAAACTACACTTTAAAAAAGTACTTCTTTAAATATTACCTTTTAAACAAATGCCTTTTCAAGAAGTAGCTTTGAAAAATAGTACCTTCTAAAAAGTACCTATTAAAAAAAGTATGTTTTAAAATAGTAACTTTTGAAAAGTTATATATAAAAACAAAAGTACCTTTTCAACAAGTACCTTATAAAATATGTCCTTTTGAAAATGATGTACCTTTTAAGAAATGTTGTTTTGAACAAGTACCTTTTAGAAAATTTTCTTTTTACAAGTACTTTTTAAAAAGTACTTTTTGAAAAAGTACTTTTTAACATATCAAAAAGTACCTTTTGAAAATGTAACTTTCAAAAAACTACCTATTAAAAAAAAGTATGTTTTAAAATAGTGACTTTTGAAGAGGTATATTTTAAAAAAAAAGTACCTTATAAGAAATACCCTTTCGAAAATGTACCTCTTAAACAATGTTCTTTTAAACAACTACCTTTTAAAATAAATCTTATTAAAAAAAATATTTAACAAAATACCTATTAGAAAGTACATATTCGAAAAGTTCTTTTTAAAAAGTACCTTTTAAATAAGTACACTTTAAGAAACTATATTTTAAAAAAGTACTTCTTTAAATATTACCTTTTAAACAAATGTCTTTTCAAAAAGTAGCTTTGAAAAAAAGTCCATTCTAAAAACGTACCTTCTAAAAAAGTACCTTTTGAATAAGTACTTTTTAAAAAATCAAAAAGTACCTTTAAAAAAACACCTTCTGAAAATGTAACTTTTAAAATACTACCTATTAAAAAAAAGTATGTTTTAAAATAGTAACTTTTGAAAAAATATATATATATTTTTTTTTAAAAAGTACCTTTTAAACACGTACCTTATAAAAATGCCCTTTTGGAAATGTACTTTTTAAATAAATGTTCTTTTAAACAAGTTCCTTTTAAAAAAGTACCTATTAAAAAGTACCTTTTATAAAAGTACCTTTCATAAAAGTGCCTTTCATATAAGTACCTTTTATAAAAGTATCTTTTATAAAAGTACGTTTTATAAAAGTACCCTTTAAAATATGTTCTTTTAAACAAGTACCTTTTAAAATAATACCTTTTGAAAAAATACTTTTTAAAAAATCAAAAAGTACTTTTAAAAAAAGGACCTTTCGGAAATGTAACTGTTAAAAAACTACCTATTAAAAAAAGTATGTTTTAAAATAGTAACTTTTGAAAAGGTATATTAAAAAAAAAGTACCTATTAAACAAGTATCTTATAAAAATGCCCTTTTGAAAATGTACCTTTTAAAAAAATGTTCTTTTAAAAATGTACATTTTAAAAAAGTACCTATTAAACACGTATTTTATAAAAATGCCCTTTTGAAAATGTACCTTTTAAAAAAAATTTCTTTTAAAAATGTACCTTTTAAAAGAGTACCTTTTAAAAAAGTACCTTTTAAAAAAGTACCTTTTGAAAAAGTGCCTTTTAAATAAGTACTTTTTAAAAATGTTCTTTTAAAAAAGTACCTTTTAAAAAGTACCTTTAAAAAAGTACCTTTTAAACAAGTACCTTTTAAAAAGTACCTATTAAAAAAGTACTTTTCATAAAAATGCCTTTTAAAAAATTTCCTTTTCAAAAGGTACTCTTCAAGCAAAGCAAATAAATTTTCCTAAAAGTACTACTTCATAAAGTATAATTCTCAAAAATTACATTTTTCCATAAGTAACTTTTCCAAAAGTTTTCATATACTAAAACTACATTTTCAGAAATTATATTTTCAAAAGTTAAAACTTGCCATATACCACAATGGGTCATATGCAGTGGCCCCCTAGATCGTGCGATTTAACATCTCTGGATTAAGTTTTTAAAGGGGTTTTGTTAGGTCGCCGCTTTATGCTCATAAGCCAGCAGCTCTTCCAGCATTGGAAGCCAATATTCAAGCCATTATTAATGCCACATTTATTTTAAAAGATGGTGTCATAAATTGTACCGATCGAATGTATCATAAAGCACGTAGCCGAGCGGGCATATGCCGAGAATCAATAAAAAAATTATTGCCATGAAATTATTTACCAGGTTATAATAAAAGAACATTTCTTTCCCACTATAATACAACATTGTAAAATTAGATGATTTTACAATACATAAGACTTTAATGCAAGCTTGAGCATTATATGCTCATAAATATTTAGTTAACGCAAAAACTTCTTAAAAATAATATAAATTTATTTTTAATATTTTGTATTCGGATTCAAATTCAGACAAATAATAGTATATGAACAAATGCCACAAAGTCAAAAACCTTGATTGTTTTAGCTGCCATAACCAAGAGTTTACTATTTTCACAGTGTACATGTGTGTTTGACTGTGTCTGTCTGTCTGTAGGCATAACTGTCTCACTGCCTTTCCGTCAGCCTGTGTGTTTATATGTGCTATTTTGCTGGCTTTTTTAAAATGTAGCTGGTATTTTAAACTGGTTGCAGTAAAACGGTTTTCTTTTTAACAAAAAATAAAAAATAGAAAGAAAATGTGAATTTTCCAGTCTTCTGCTTACATTTGTAGTGGCCACAAGTTTTCATTGCGTTTGTTTTTCTTTTTTTTTTTTTTTGTTTCGTGCAACGAACTCTTTTGCCACTTTCCAATTTGCACCAAGTTGGTTGGCTTTTGAAGTGAAATTTTCTTTTGCAGCTTTAGGTTTTGGTTCATATTTCCTTATACGTGCACACGAGTACGAGTATGTTTATGCGTTATCTGCCTGTCTGTATGCATTGCCACATAACAAAGTTTCCAAATACGGCTTGTTACGATCATGATTGTTGTGTGTTAATAATTTAAATAAGTAAAAGAAAACAATCTGTTATCCAAATACGGGTGCTATAAAATTTGTTACATAAACTTTTCTGGCCAAAGTTAAATGTTTATTAGGCTCATAGAAAGTCTGCGCATAATTTGACAATTTTTTTTGCCAACCTGCAACTAAGTCATAGAGTTTTTATAAAATGACGTAGTGAATTAGGTCAAGTTTGGTGTTAAAGAATTTTCAAAATTCCCTAATTCTAGTAACTTTGATAAGATCAGTCCACTACAGGCATTCTTCTGACTTTAGTACTCCTTCCACTGAAAAGACTTTAAGATACAAATTTTCCACAATATAAGAATCAAAAAATTGTAAAAAGAGGATAAATACTTGTTTACTTCTAAAAAATATTTCCTTTCTTTTCTTTGTGACATTTTGATACCCTCCTGTTGACTGAAGTAGTAGAACACGAGACTATGAAGCGGAGGGTCGTGAGTTCGAGCCCGCGCTGAGTCATGAAATATTTTGTTGAATTCTTCTGATCAGCATTAGTTCGTGGTTGTGTTAGTTGTTGCCAGCCTGTTTCAATGATGAAGGCATAGTCACTGATCACTGAACGTAATTGGCAGCGACTGACACTATCACGTCCTAAAAAAAGCAGAGTAACAGCACCCACCTTTGTCGGCCCTGTAGCAAAAATTAGCCGGCGAAGTAAAAGGTTGAAATAGCTACAACAACAACTGTCTATCTTCTCATCTTTCCTAATCTGTCCCCTCAATACTATCCCCTCGTTTTCAGTTCCGGCGCAATGCATTGCATATGTAGGGGTCATCCCCTGAGTGCTGGTCCAAGATAAAAATAAAAAAATAAAAACAAATTGGGGGGTATATTCACTTTGTCATTCCATGTGTAACGCAGCGAAATATCCCTCTAAGACCCCATAAAGTATATATATTCTTGATCAGTGATGACATCTACGACGATCTAAGCATGACCGTCCATCCGTGCGTCTGTAGAAATCACGATACAGTCTAAATGAAAAGAGCCAGAGCCTTGAAATGAAGGATAGCACAGATCCAGTTCGTTAATGGGCTGAATCGGGCCAGAGGGAAAAAAGTTTCCCTAAGAAGAACTAAACCAATTTCTAAAAAACAACATAATTTTTAAAGTTTTTTTTTGTAATTTTGTTAAGCAAATTATATATTTTTATGTTGAAGAGGGTCCCAAGCGTTAAACTTGGAGCCATAAAATCAGAAAATAATTTTTTGGATCCTGCCTCTTTTTATGGGCAATAATGTCAGAAAAATTTAACGAATTGTACTTACGTCAATGTCTTCGAAAGGGGGGGGGGGGGGGGAGTCCAAAAATAGACTATATCATGTAGTAAGAATTTTAACGAACATTTTTATATTGCTATATTAAATTGAATTAAGATTCATAGGCTAATTGTTCGAAATTTTAATTTAAATCTCAGAAAGACATGATAAATATTCCAAGGCACAAAGGCAAGTCAACATCAGTTTTTGTTATTCAACTTACACAGCAGAGCAGAACAGCTGTTTTCGAAAGACGCAACCCTTTCATCATCAGTGCTCATGTGTATTGTGTTTGTCACCACTTATTAGGTGGCTTAGTTGAATGTGATAACAGTTCCTATTTACACAAATTTTATTGTGAAAAAGGATACGAGAACTGTATCATGTTTTCCACAGACGAACGTATGGGTATTGCCAGATCGTCTTAGACTTCATCACTGATCAAATATATATATACTTTATGGGGTCCAATTCTCTTTGGAGGGTATCAAAACTGTATTTTGGCGTGGTCGCTTTGGCAAGGGCTGTGGGGGAGGCATTTCACCTTTGCCATAAAACTCTAAAAATAAATGCTTGGGATAATTAAAAGTAAAATTAATTTTTAATTATTTTTTATAGGTTCATTTAGGGGGCAAAGGATGAAGAAGGGGGTGTGGGTCAGAGGAGGATCACTTTACTTCTCAGCTTCGTCATAAAAGCTTAAAAAATTGTATTTTTAAGGAACTTAGGCTTAAGTAAAGCAATTTGTTACATTTATACACTATTTTTGCATATAATAACGCCCACTAAAGGGGGCGGGCTCCCAAAATTATTTTTTTATATTTTATGGCTCCAAGTTCAACGCGTTCTCTGACATAAAAATATATCATTTGCTTAACAAAATTACAAAAAAAAAACTTTAAAAATTATATTGTATTTTAAAGGTTGGTTTAGTTCTTCTTAGGGGAACTTTTTTGCCTCATGCCCGATTCAGCCCATTTTCGAACTTGACCTGTGCAATACCTCAAAATATATTTATACCAAATTTTAAGAGTCAGGCTCTTTTCGTTTGACCTGAATCGTGATTTCCAAAGACGGATGGATGGACGTTGCAAGATCGTCTGAGATTTGATCACTGATCAAGAATATATATACTTTATGGGTTCTTAGAGGGATATTTTCCTACATTATGCATGCAGTGATATTTTTGTTTGTTTGCTTTTTTTTTTTTGTTGGAGTGTATAAACATTAAAAAAAAGCAATAAAAATAAAACGTGAATGTGTGTGCCAAAAAATGTATGCTTTAGTGTTTTTTCTTTAATTCGTTTGGAATGGACCCAATACTAGTACCTAAGGAGAGAGTTATTACACGTTTTATTGACTGGACAAGAGTTG